>APFE030098324.1:39247-68915 GCA_000404065.3 Pinus taeda
ATATTAGATAACAACATCTCCTAAGCACCTTTTCCCTACCAAAAAAATCACAATTTCATTTATATAATATTCCCGCAATCTACACATCCCTATAATCAAATCTATATAATCAATTTTTAAGCTACAGTGAACGCGAATGCTAATATAAGATTAAATGAAGAAAGAAATTAAGAATACCGTGCTCGCTTAAACAAGTTTCAGTTATAGTCTGCTTGAACTATATATCAAATGAAACAATACCGTACTCACTTAGACAAGTTTGAATTAATGTCTTCAATAAGTGCTCAAAAGTCTATTCGATGGGAAGCGAAGCAACTACCGAATATAAGCCGGTCCCACCACTAAGGAAAGCGTGGTATGTAGTACAGTTGGATCTTATGGATTAAGGATTGGAACAGATCGATGCCCCCACAACACCAGCGAGAGAGAAATCCTCTTCCACCCGCTTACTCAACTTCATTGTGTTAACTTTTATTCATGAGTTGTCTATCGAGGCAGAGGAATTTGTCTGGATAATTAAAAGTGGTCGGAATCGAGGCAAAAAATTTCAAATTTTTTTGTAAAGGTAGTGTTTGAATCTTGTTTTTGATGATGGAAATAGAGTGGTCAGAATCGAGGCAAAAAATTTCAAAAAATCTTGTAAAGGTAGTGTTTGAATCGTGTTTTTGATGGTGGAAATGGATTTAGCGCCATCAAAAACATCTTGTACACCTAAAATTTTGAAATTTAACAACTATAACTTGAATTTACAAAAATCCTCGTTGGATTTTCTCTAAATATAACCTGAATTTCCATAACTTTCTGGGCAATTCCTCAGCCTCGTTAAACTATGTGTTTTTCCATTATGAACTTATAATTATAAGGTCTAAAGAAGTGTGAAGTACGTAGTTTATGTGGAGTTTAATGTTCATTGTATCATTGCTTTAAATTTTATGAAAAAAGATTGAGAGTGAGATATCTAGTCATAATGTTTAGTATGTTGAAAAATAATTCTATCCAATATCAAATAGTTTTTCTGTAATATATTATTTATTAATTTATATTTATTTTGTTTACAAATTTTATATACTTGAGTATATGATATTTTTTGAATAAATAGTGATTAAAATGTAAAGTCACTTATTCAATTTTAACATAATACATATTTAATTAAAAATTATATTACATATTTTTGTTCATATTTATATGAATTGAAAACATAATATATATTTAATTGAAAAATACATTACAATTTTTT
This sequence comes from Pinus taeda, assembly GCA_000404065.3. NCBI lineage: Eukaryota > Viridiplantae > Streptophyta > Pinopsida > Pinales > Pinaceae > Pinus > Pinus taeda. Next base: position 40,485 of record APFE030098324.1, read on the forward strand.
GTTCATATTTATATTCAGTGAAAAATATATTACATATCCCTCTTAATTTTTGTGTGCATTGAAAGGAACCGAGAAACTCCTGTTCATAGGGAAGCAAGAAACTTCTAATCATTGTGGTATGCATTGAATAGGCTATTACAAATTAATACTCATTTTTGTGTGCATTGTATATTTTGGTGTGTAGGAAGGAAAGCAAGAAATTCGTACTTATTTTTAAGTATTTAAGAGTATATAATAAAATATTAAAAAGTTATTATATATTGATTTCTTTTTTAGTGGAAAGTAAAATACTTACATAAATATAATAAAAATATTAAAAGTTATTACATATTAGTTATAATAAACAAAATATTTAATGTTATTACAAGTTACATATAATAAATAAAGAAAAAATATATTTAATTTAAATAAATGTGAGTAATATTATTTTATTTATTTAAATTAATTTTTTATAAGTCATATATATATATATATATTTTGTAAATTAGGCTACTATTATTATACAAAAGGTTACAAAAAGATTACATCGAGGCAGGCCTCATAATTCACCATTCGGAGATGGATTTAGCACAGCTAGACACTTAACCTCGATAGCCAGAGGACAGACACTTGTCACAGACCATAACTCGAAGACCAACAGATTGCCAAAAACCATAACCAGCTGAGAGATAGACAAAACTACCCAGACATTACTAACAGTCCCAGACTTTATCCCAAGAGTGTTACAGATTACATTATAACAACACACATAGGCGCGTTTGAAAACTGCGTGCGACCTGAATAGAGATGAGCATGGCTTCAACTTTACAGAAAAAACCCCACTGAGAAGGCAGAGAACAAAAAATACCAGACAAACTCCGTTGAAACTCCAGAACCACCACTAGAACGTCCTGGAGACAGGTTCAAGCATCCACAGAGGTGGAGGGCTGCTCCTCCACAATCCTGCAACCGTATTGATCCGACGCGCTTGAATCCGTGTAAGGCGCATCATCTTTTGCCGGCTCACTTGGACCCGCCACCGCACCCGAGGTTTCCGTAGGCTGATCTCTTTGACACAGGACTGGAGAAGGAGGCCTTTGTTCCTCAAAGACTTCTGGTGGAACTGCATTATCACATTTCTCAATTTGAACAGATACATAGTACGTTGAATTATCCAGTAAGCATGGTAAGCGAAATCGAGTTGAGGGATGCGAGCTATGCTCACAGACAGTAGCACGAGCACACCCTCTGCCTCTCCCTCGGCCTCGTCTTGCACCCCGTGAATCACTTCCGTCTGAGGAGGATTCCGTGGAGTGAGAGGAGCGCTGAGGATTGGCTCTGCCTCTAGCACCTCCCCGAGACCCGCCCCTGCGGCTACTAAGTCGAAGCCATTCTTTCGGCATTCTGAAATGAAATGAACAGTGAAGCTGGAGCGGAAACTACACAGAGAACTTTGGCTCCTCGAATCCAAAGGCATAGGGAGCCAAGAACTCAGGCCCAAAGACGTGGAGACTTGCGAGGGCACAGAAGGCCGGAGATGCCCGACAACGGAAACACATAGGGGCGCAACCAACATAAACACCCAGAACCAACCAAACAAGAACTCAGGAGCGTGAAATTGACAGACAGTATGAACAATACACTTAGAGGAAGAGACCAAGGCCTTCAGAGTCGAGGGCCGAGGTCTGAACCTCTGAGATCTCCTCCAAGATCCAAAAACCAGCTGCAAACCACACCAACGATATCCCCAGAGCCAAACAACAGACAAAACGAAATGAAAGAAGTGATTTACCAGCCCCGGCTCGCAGTAAATATACTGCGCGGCGACTATCCAGGCCATGTGTGAACCAACGCAGAGTAGCTGCATCCCGAATGTCGAAGGAACTAAACTCGAGCGAGGCATAATGCGAAGGGCGGCTAGCTTCAGGTCGAATTTATAGCCCGCCTTCAAGTTAACGCAACGGGGGTGGCAGGCCCTTAAATGAGCAGGCCAGATGGCAGGACTGGGCTGCCACTTGCCCATTGGGAAGCCCGCCTCTGTACCTTCCCTTTTAATGTTCACCCACAGCCGGGAGATGAAGATCCTGGAGCACCAAGGAGTGGAAATCCTGTTGTAGTTTTATATCCCCTGCATCATGGAGAGTGCCTGAGTAATGAGGACGTTACAGGTCCACCCCTTGGTTGGCCAATCTATCTGCTACCCGGTTGGTCGTTCGCCTAACATGCTTGAAAAGGATGTTATTAGGGCGTCGAAGCCTTTCTTCCAATGTTTCTAGCCTGCTGAGTAGCCTCCAGCTGGAGGCTATTTTGGTCGCTGAGGTCCCTGCTTGAATTCTAGTAGCCGCATTGATAAGGATCAGGGAGTCTCCCTCCACCTTCAACAGATAGAAATTATGTTGATCAGCCAAGAAAATTCCTTTCCACATGCCTTCCAATTCCGCAAAATTGTTGGTGTTTTTGCCTATCGAACCATAGTAGATGTGCTCAACTGATCCTTTGTCATTTCAGATTATGCCTCCATATCCTGCCGGGCCAGGATTTCCTTTAGCTGCACCATCAAAATTCAATTTGAAAATTGAGCTTGCGGGGGGGAACCATTGATAGGGGGAGGTGGTCTTGGGAGTAGTTCTGGAATGGACTTGCCAAGAATAGGATATGTTAAGATTCCAGGAATTCCAGATGAGCTGCTCTTGAGGGGAAGTTGGCGAGTCAGTTTCTTGCCATGATCGGAGCGCCAACGTTTCTTGGAGGTTATGCTTTAAGAGGAGCCAGATGATTTCTACGGGTCTTCTACTATTGTTGAAGACCCCGTTGTTCCGTTCCTTCCATAATATCCAATAAGGAAACCCTGGAATGAGGTTCCACAAAGAATTCAGAATGGGGCTTTGATAAGGGTGCTTGGGCCAAGTTCTAAGAGTGTTAGCTATGTCCCCCTGACAGTTCCCTGTTCTGTTGTTGCATTGGTCAACTTTCTCCCAGAGCTGAGCAGCAAGTGGGCAAGTCTCCATGAGATGCAGGATGGTTTCCGAGTGGATAGTGCAGTTGGGGCATCTTGAGGGACCTATGAAGCCTCTTCTTTGTAAATTATCCCAAGTTAAGATGCGTCTCTTGCTTAAGAGCCATAGGAAGGTAGATACCTTGGGCCATAATCTTGACTTCCATATGTGATTCCATAGCTGATCCTTCTCTGTATGTCTATGATCATATCAAATTGTATAAGCTTCTTTGGTGGTGAAGATTCCTTTTGAAGTATAACCCCACCTCAGTTTGTCCTGCTGATTCGAAAGCTTGAATTTTCTTTGATTGACCTCCTGATCTATATCTTCATAAGTCTCTCCATGCCAATTTGTCTGCCAGGAGCTTGCGGGTTTCCATTGTTGGAAATCTTGAAGCGCTTGCTACTGCCAGAACTGAGAGACATTAGTGAGATTGGAATGCTGCATATGGTTCTGCCAGAGAGGTTTGTGAAAGATCGAGGCCAATTTTGGTAGCTGCTGCCATGAGTCCTCCCAAAACCGCGCTGAGTTCCCCGAGTGAATCTCCCAAAAGCTGTACTCTTGGATGAAGGCGCAATGAATTTTGGCCGAGTTCCATATCATGGAGCCTGAGATGCTCGGACTAATTCTGATGAGCTTATCCCACTGGCTTTTGGGCGCATATTTGGCTTGCCACAGCTTTGCCCAAGGGATGTGCAGCTTCACTAACCAATTTCACCATATTTTTGCTCCAATTGTGCAGTTGCTTTGTATGGGATCCCGTAGTCCTAGTCCGCCATTGGATTTCGTTTGGCATACCTCTATCCACTTGACGAGAGCCCATTTCCTGTTGAGTCCTGTGGAACCCCAAAGAAAACTCCTTTGAAGGTTACGAATGGCTTTGAGCACCCATTTAGGAGCCACTAATATGGAAAAGAGATACAAAGGCATTGCTTGGAGGACTGATTTGATCAAAATGAGCCGACTGGCTATGTTGAGCGATCTATAGGTCCAAGAGGAAAGTCTAGCTTCCAATTTATCCAAATACGTATGCCAGGATGCATGCTTAAGGGCAGAAGCCATGAGAGGAGAACCCAAATATTTAGAGGGCAACACAGCAATAGAGAAACCCAGAATACGAGCAATGTTTCGTTGAGTGGAAACAGGGGTATTGAAGAAGAATAGCTGGGATTTGGTGGCATTGATCGAGGTTCCAGAGGCTTCAGAGAATAGCGAGAGAAGGGCTTTAAAGGCTTTGTCTTCTTGAGAAGAAGGATGACCAAAGAGCATCGTGTCATCCACGAACTGTTGATGAGATAAGGGATGGAGACCATGGATCACTATGCCTTTGATCGCTTGAGAGAAACAGCATGGTGGAGGAGGCGACTGAGTCCTTCCACCATAAGAACAAAAATGAATGGGGAAAGGGGATCCCCTTGACGAATTCCTCTCGATGGACGGAAGGGCGTAGACGGAGAGCCATTGAGGAGAACCGAGAAGCAGGGAGAGGTAATGAGGTTCAAGATCTAGTGGGTCCAGGTAGCATTGAATCCGAAGGCTAACAGCATTTGATGGATATATTCCCAACTGAGCTTGTCGAAGGCTTTTGAAAGATCAAGCTTCATAACCATTCCTGGCTTTTTTAGAATTTTTAAAGAGTGGATCACTTCGTTAGAAAGGATGATGCCATCCATAATCTGACGCCCCTCGACATATCCCGTTTGTTTCGGAAGGATGAAAAGAGGAAGAAGAGGTTTGAGCCTATTAGCCACTACTTTGGATACGAGCTTATAGATGACATTATAGAGGGAAATCGGCCTGAATTTGTCTGGCGTATTTGCTTCTTCGCCTTTTGGGACTAGAGAAATGAAGGTGGAATTAAGAGAGGGTAGGAGCCAGTGCATAGAATGAGATTCTTCCACTAATTCCAACACTTCAGTGCTGATCAAATCCCAGAATTCATGAAAGAAATTGGAGGTGAAACCATCAGGTCCAGGTGCCTTACCATCTTTTAGTTGGGCCATTGCTTCTTCTACTTCCTGCATGGAGACTTGTTTTAGGAAATTTTGATTATGATCTTCCATGATTATCTTGGGGATATGCTGCGTGACCGATCTTATGGCTAATGATCTACTCCCTGTTTGTTCTTTAAGTGCTTCCTGGAAGTATTCTTTGAATTCCTTTTCAATATCTTCATGATTTTCTAATCTGTCCCCTTGACTGTTATTGATGAAGGCAATGTCGTTATGCATTCGTCGTTGAATGGTGGATCGATGAAAGAATTTTGTATTCTTTTCCCCTTCCTTTAGCCACCTAATTCTGGATTTTTGGCGCCAGAGGATTTCCTCCTGTAACTGTCGAGCTTCTAATTCTGTCCATAGGGAGTGCTCCTTGTCTGCTAATTCTTCTGTTCTTCCCTCTAGTATAATGGTTTGCTGTAGAGAACACATGTTCTACTCCAAATTTTTCCTTGTTTCCAAAATGTTACCAAATTGTGATTTTTTCCAGGCCTTGAGCACCTGCTTGAGGTGTCTGAGCTTCTGTTGAAATTGGAAGATTTTTGCTCCTGCTGGGGGAATGAAGGACTTCCATGCAGCTCGCACCATTTCTTTGAATTCTGGATGAGTGAACTAGAAGGTCTCGAAGCAGAATGGGTGATTGCATTGTTTACCTAGACGTGTCCATTGGAGCATGATGGGCCAATGATCAGAGCCTCCTTGTGGTAGAATGGAGGCGTGAAAATCTCCTCCCATATGAATGGCATTATCTGAAATGAGAAAGCGATCCATCCTGGACGCGATATGATGTATTCCCCTACGTTTGTTTGTCCAGGTGAACGTGCCATTTGAGGTTTGTATATCTATGAGATGATTACTTTGAATGAACTCTTTGAGTCCTGTGCTATCCTCTTCTAACCTCATGCTCCCTCCCTTTTTTTCCTTTAAATTCGTGATGATGTTGAAATCTCCCCTGCTTATCCATAGAGGGTACTGTCTGGTTGCATTGAGAGCTGTTAGTGCCTCCAACACTTCTAATTTTTGATGTAAGTCTTGCGGAAAATAGGTGTTGGTGAGAAGACCATGCAGCTCCATCCCTAGGAGATGAAATGTAGCTTGGATGAAATTATGTGTGGCATGAAAATCCTGAAGTGTAAGGATCTATGGTTTCCAGACTATTGCGAGTCCCCCAGAGGCTCCTACTACATCCACTGAAATGGAGCGACTACCGTGCCAAGCTTTGTTGAGGATCCTTTCAAGGGACGCATCAATACTTTTTGTTTCCTGTAGAAAAACAATGGCTGGTTTCTCTAACTGAATCATAGTTTTTAGCATTCTGTGTTTTGAGGGGCTGTTGAACCCTCGCATGTTCCATGAGATGAGGTTCATGAGGAACAATGGGGTTGGGGCTTGTAGAACTTCGTCAGCTTTGGGAATCTCCCTGATTCCATTAAGATTTCGCCTAGTATGATAGTTCTTTGCAGATCGGTTTTGCTTCCTCTTTTCTTTGTTTCTTTTAGGATTTTCTTTCCGTCCCATGGATTGCCTGCTTGTATGCACAGACATTTATTATGTTGCGCTTTGATGAGAACCCCTTCCAGCCGATCTATTTCCCATGGAGGTATGGAGTTGTATTCTTTCTGCTTGCATGCTGTTTCAAGTTTGAGAATATCCAAACCATCTAAACTCACAATCTCTGGATCTTCCTCCATTATTATAGGGAGGTTCTGGGGTTCCTCTGTACTTCCATCTTGCAGGCTCAAAGCTAAGGCTGCATCAAGATCCATTGCTGAGGGTTGCAGGTCCACGTTTGAAGCTAGGATTTTCGATTCCGAGGAGAGAGGCAGTCCAGAGGGCGAGGAGGAAGATGGATCCATAGGATTTTTGAGATGCTAGGATGAGGATGGTTGAGATGGGGAGGCCTGAGAGTCATTCGAAAGCTTATCTGAGGGGACTTGAGGGGTGAGGATTTGGAATCGGTTTTGGGATTCAGTCTTCTTGGGGCTAGAGGGAGCACCCGAGTGCTTTTTGGCATGCCTTCGGCGATTGGGCACTTTTGTGAAGCCTTCTGAGCCTTTATTAGCTTCGTTGGCATCATATTTGATCTTAATATTCAAGGGACACTCCCTAAAGAGATGACCATGTTCATGGCATTTGCGGCAGCGAAAATGGATGTGTTCATAATCTAATGGTTGAATCCACTCAAAATCATCGTGAAAGAGACTTACCGAGTCTGCAAGAGTTTTTTTAAGTTGCATCTCGACGCAGATCCTGGTGTAGGAGGTGAATCTTCTATTTTTGGTTTCCTCTGCCACTTTGATGAAGGTGCCAATGCTATTGCCAATGTCCTTTAAGGTTTCTTCTCTCCAGTATTCTGAAGGCAGGGAATACATACGAATCCATACTGCAGCATGACTGAGATCCTTTGTATCTGGATTGAACCTGGGCTTCCAGTCACGAAGGAAAAGACCCAAGGAGTTGAAGAAGTACGGGCCACCTTCAAATATTCTGGTCTTATCCTCCAGGCAGTAAAATATTGTTGTGAAGAAGCCCTTGGGGCGTAATAGCAGGGAGACTTGTCCTTTGGGCTTCCATTTTGAGGCGATCCACCCGTGTAGGGCTTTTTCAGTAGGCCAGAAGCCAAGAAATTTTCCAATCAGTGCGTGATCCTTCATGTATTGTATTTCTCCATTGATTTGATGACTGGGTAGCTCAACTTTGATTCGTTCCGCGGCCTTTGGAATACAGGTAGCCGAAGTCGCCTTTGGTTGTGACACCCCCGGTTCAGTTGCCTCTTTTTCACGTGTATTTGGATTCTCCACTACTGCAACATTCCGTGCTGGGCTTTGATCGCGTCCAGAGGTTTTTCCGGTTGGAAATAGAGGTACAGAAAAGGCTGAGAAGTCCGCCGAACGGGATGATGAAGGAGGGGGGGAACGGGCCCCACCCCTCCCGCCGGGCAGGCCATAACGAACTAAATACTAGACGCCCGTAGACTGGACGGCCAGAGGCACTGTGCAGGAAGGCGATTCAGAGGGTGCAGGTCTGATCATTTGCTGCAGAGGTCAGAGCGCAGCAGCTAGGGTTCCTTCGGTGAATGGTACGGGGATGTTTTATAAGCCATATATTGATAGTTTAATGAGTGTATTATTATAACAGATGAAAATTATATGGTTGAAAGTAGAATAAATTATGGAGAAAGTTGTAATAGGTTGGATTTAATTATTGAAAATAAAATAAATTATGTAACTATTATTTAATGGAAAGTTGTTCCATGGATTGGATTTAATGATACAAAGTTAGGAGTTTTTTATCATTAAGCACTTTTAGTTTCAATTCTAGTGAGGACTTAGCCCTAAATCTATGGGGAGTCTTATTGAGTGGTCATCTAAAAAGGTCATATTTAAAAAATAGTTTTATGACCCATGCACACATAAGTGGATAAAAATGCACCAAATATTTAATAGTTGGAGAAATAGTGCATTGTTAAGGCACTCATTGTGATATTGTTGCTTCAAACATCAATTATCCTTGTGTACTAAGTGTGGGATTGAGTGAATGCAATTGGAGGTTATAGTGGCACTGAGAATTGACTTGATATCTCTTGAGTTTGAGCCTACCTTAGTTGTCAATTTCACCATATGCACCCAAAAAAATTAAATAATAGAGGAAGAATTAATATAAATTTTAATAACTCTAACTCTAAGTAAGTGTTGTAGGGTAGCATAGTCCTTGTCATTGAAAATTGAAAATTTGCATATAAAGGTTATTAGCATGATACATAGAAAGCATACTATGAATTATTTAAATTGATATTAATATAAATCTTCATGTGGGTAAGCTAAGAAATTGATTATTTTATGAAATTATTTTGTAAAGCACAATTGTATTCATATTTATATGACAAAGTTTGACAATTATATTTTCCCAAAAATGATAGAAACTTGTAATTCAATTAAGAAGTAATATCATTCCTCAAATAATTAAACTGTTTTTACATTTACTTATTTTTTATCTCTCATCTATATATATGCCATTCTTTTAATTAAAACTCATCTTATCTATTTATCTATTCTATTATTCTCTATCTTATATATATATATATATATATATATATATATATATATATATATATATATAACAACACATTTCTTTAAATAAACAATTTAAATTCATCTTAGAAGTAATTATACATCGCTTTCTTATTCCACTCTGAAATAAGCCTCTAGCCATAATAATTTGATGCGTAGACTTCTAGTCACATTTAACCATCTCCGCATAATATCATTATTATAAAACATATGTTAAATTTCTATAAGGAATTCTATATTATCTTTAATCAAATAATGTCACAAATAAATATATGAAGTGTTCTCTCAAGATAGGGAAACTATCTTGGACAAACAATCACTTGGTTGAGAGAATATCTCAACCACACACTAATTTAGGAAACAATTCCTAACTAATAGGAACAAACTCCTTTACATAGAAAGAATCACAACTCAGACAAGTAGGAATTACTTTTTCCAACACACACCCTTTAATGATTACTTGTTTGGATGTCAATCTGCAAAGTCTAGTTGTGGTCAAACATAACAAGAGAATATGTTGACATCCATATAAAGGAACAACCATCCACCGGAATGAATGGGTGCCCAACCATGGCAACTGCCAGTTTAGTAGGATGTCCTTCACATACATGGTTATGTCAACCATTATATCTGCATGCATGTCCCTGTACCTGCAAATCTCCCTCCATCATCATCATGGGTTTTATCAGATTACCCATAACCATGCTCTGGGTTTTATCAGATTACCCTCAACCATGCCAACAAGGGCTCTCAACCACCAAGGATCAACACAACCACCAAAGCTCAACTCAGCCACCAAGGTTCAACACAATTACTAAAGGCTCAACTCAGCTAGCAAGGCTCAACACAACCACCAAGGCTCAACTAAGCCATGGAGGCTCCACTTTGCCACAAAGGCACTCAATTCAGTGATGATGGCTCAACATAGCCACGAAGGCTCAACTCTGCCACTAAGGCACTCAATTCAGCCACCAAGGCTCACCACATACCCAACTTAACCAGGCCCAGGGTTTTCTCGATTCACCCTCAACCATGCCAAAGGTTTTGCCGATTGACCCTAAACCATGCCTACATCAATCCATGTCCACTTCACTCTTGCACGTGGTTACAATCCAACACTGCAAATAAAAAGTGATTTTAATGTTACCACAAACTTTATGGGGATACACATGCCTCATCACACTTACATTTCACTTTAATTCTTGGAGTTACCAGGTACATACTTTACAAAGACCATTACAAAACATCCTACACTCTCTTACTAATAATTGTATGTGACATATAATAAATCATCATCATCATGAGTCTATCCCATAAACTCATACTAAATCACAAGGGATTGTCCATCACCATTTAATTTCCAGTGTCGTTGTTGCACAAAATCGATATTTGTTGCACTTTAACCTTATCATCCACCATGGAGTATCTTTGCATCCTCTTCCTTTTTCTGGTTTAATTGTTGTCTTGGATTCATTTGAGCAATTTGTTAGAGTAGTTATTTCTAACAAAACCACTCCATTGAGTTAGCTAATCTCAATGCTTCTAATTCCAAATTTTTTTATAAATATCACATTTTACCATGGCAGAAGATTATTGAAGAGACTGGAACCCAAATGTGATACACGTAATCACTTTACCAATTTAAAATTTCATAATGCAACATTACATTCCTAGAAGCTTGTAGCTCAAAAAACGTTTTGTTTCCATTACTCTTCTTCAATACTACTACGCAGAAGGAACCCCTTAATGCCCATGCAACAACGAATCCACTCGGTATTAACTCTTCACGTGGATTTCTCTTTGTCCATTGAATTTTTTTTGCAGTTGGGCTATTGATGTCGTTCTAACTTGCAGGAAAAAAAACATCCTCCTCTGTCCTGACCCCAAATGCATAAAACTCTCCATCACATCATTGGATTCCTCGCCATCCCGGGCTCTCTTGCGGTGTAGGGGTAGAGATAGAGGGTTGTCGCTACTCTGAGAAACAACATTTAGATTGGTCATATCAAATCTCATGCTACCGCTTTCCGCAACGATCATTGGAAATTGGGATCTTCACAGACAAGATTGTGGCATTATGGCAGATCCGCTTTGCACTTGAGCACCATATCGACTCTAATAATCAACCAAATTTTCCTACACAACTCACAGGCTTTGAACAACCCTATAGTCAGAGAAAGAGAAAACAAAACTCCACATAGTCACCATGGCGTTGCTACCAACCACTTTCACGAACTGCAACACCTCAAGCGACTTACCACACCAGTTGATCTCACCAGTCCGCCTCTTCTCCATAAAACCCATAATACGCTGCATACTGCAAATCAGTGTGAAGGTTGTGGAGACATAAGATACGCCAAATAGAATCAATTTCTCTGTGGGAAATGGTCTAGAACTTATTCTTCATCAAAGTAGGCTCATGCAACCTCATCTCCACAGATGCTCTCCATTTCCCAAGCCAAAATTCCTCTTCTTCGGATGCATTGCAACCTAGGGAACTCAAGATTGACTTGGCCTCTGGCCACAATATCTTCCATCTCCGTTAGTATCAAATTTATTGAAAAACATATTCCACATCTTTGACATGCTAGGTGGATGCAAGGCTCCCACACCACTCTTTCCACAACTAGTTGCACAATTGATGTGTTTGCGTCTCCTTCTAAGCTGCAGTCGAACTCGAAATCATCTGCACACCATGTCTGCGTGAAAAACCATTCCCTCGACTCTCAGAACCCTACTAGATGGACATACTAAAACATAAAACAAATTGTACTCTTTATTCACCAGCACTCCCATGAGGGAGGCCAAGACCAGACTCCCAAGAGGGAGGCCAGGACAAGGTTTATACGGGCTTTCATACCGTGTTAAATTTCTATAAGGAAATCTAGATTATCTTTAATCAAATAATGTTACAATTAAATATATGAAGTGTTGTATCAAGATAGGCAAACTATCTTGGACACACAATCACTTAATTGAGAGAATATCTCAACCACACACCAATTTAGGAAACAACTCCTAACTAATATGAACATAGCCCTTTACATAGAAATAAGCACAACTAGGACAAATAGGAATTAAATTTTCTAACCATATATACAAATAGTATTTGTTCCATGATAAAAACTACTCCATGTTCATGAAATTCATGAAGAATCCAAATGATTAATTTTGAATTTTGGTAAGTAGGACAAAACTAAGTTGATTCGAACAATTTGATATCAATTGAAAAAAACGGCACCATGAAAATGCAATTTTACAACTTAAGATGGATGACAAACACAAGAACATGACGATTCTGAAATCTGGCCCTAATCCCAAAGAAAATGAAAGTGAATCCATCGAAATTTGATATTATTCACAGTGAATATTTATATATACATTAATTTATTTCAATATCGCAGAAATTGTGTGCGGTAACAATCATTGAATATATATACTAGTGAATTTTTATATATACATGAACTTATTTCAATATCACACAAATTGTGCACGGTAACAATGATTGTATATATACATGGAACGATAGGAAAAAATAATGTTCTGTAGAAAGGAGGAAATCCAATATGTTTTCGGTGCCAGTGATAAAGAAAGCAAACTTATGATAGACCCAGAGAAATGCTAATTTAAGTCGTTGTTCTGTGGTTAAGTTTGCTTGATTGCTTAAAACGATGATGCACCTGAACATAAAAATATCTTCTCTCTCCATGATCGAGGTGTTGTTAAAAAATAGAATTATTGGATTATATTTTAGCCAATCCATGGACCCATATTGAACTCTTTGCCAATCCATGGAACCATACTTTAGCCAACCAATGGAACCATATAGAACTCTTTGCCGCATATTCCAAAGGTGCTTTTGATTGTATGAAAATCCTTTGTTGAGCAACATTATTACTGCAATTAATTTTACAAGTATATATGCATGGTTTGATTTATAATTTTGGAAATAATTTTCCAAATGTATGTGTGGTTTAACAAGGGAGTGATCTGTCTTTCAAGTTTATTTCGGGAGTGGTGGCAATCAATGGTTCCAAATTTCAATAGTTTTACAATTCCGCTGAAATAGTGGTGGTCTGATGCACAGTGTAGTTATGGACCATTCCACTGAGACATTGTATCAGTTCAAGTTAAGGACAAGTTGTTGGCAGCTATAGCTAGAGTTTGAAATATTTGGTATCACTATTTCAATGCTATATGCTTCCTCAATGTTTATGTCGCACACTTATTATAACATTTGTCCTCTATAATCATACATATAATTGAAATCTAGTAATTTCATGTCCTACTTGCATCAACGCCTATCTTTTAAAGTAGATATTGATCTTCTATGTTTTTCCTATTCCAAGGGAGCCATATCATCACCAAGTGCCTTGCCTTCCAGCATAAATTGTGAAACTATAATTGATTGTATTTAAGAGACATGTTGTGCAGTTCTCACTAGATATATCTCTCCAGCACTGGACCATACCGTAAATATTTTGAAACACAGAATCTGTAGTTGTTCTGTAAGCATATAATTTAGAGCTAGATGCTACCTTAGCCGATAAATTGGAGAATAGGTTCCCGAGAGCCATCATAAAGACATCTGGGCTGGAGATATTATCCACATTCAAAAGATGCCAGCCATCAATAGTATCCAGTTGCCCGATGAAACTGTAGTTTTCATAACATAAGAAGCAGTGGTCGAGCCAAATTAAACCACCGGTGACATTACCACAGAATTGTCGAGACTGCATTCAAATTGGTCTCAAACTTGCTTCCTGTTGTGGAGGTAATGTTCGCGTGGCAAGTGTGTTGTGCATGGAAAATATGTGCATTGAAAGTAATGACGATCAAGATAATACTTTTCCCCATCGAGAAACTAGAGCACGAAACTCTTCCATTGAAGTTGGTTTCCAGAGTATATAAAACTATATGTTGTATCCATTGCTAGAAGTATGCCATGGATTTATAATGTTGTTTTGCAAAGAATTCTTTGCTTGCAATTTTTTTTTGGTATTTTGTATTGTTTTTTGCGTGAAGATTGTGCTTTAGGAGACGCACGTTAAAACTCATATTTTTTTTTTGGGTGATATGGAAGATAATCTCATGCAATGAGGAAAGAAACTATAAGACAAAGGAAAGGTAACAATCATGGGTCGCAAATTGAGACTGAAAATAACCGCAATGAAGAGGTAGAGATCATTACCATGTTTACAGAGGTTTAGGCCGCAACCAAGGAACTCAGAGGTCTAGCCAAAGACAAAGAAGAAATCAAGGTTGAATGGTGTAACTTTGATCTGCTACCATCACCTATGGTGATTGGTATATATTTTGATTTTTGGGTTATTAAAATTCTAAATTTTCTTCAAGCTAAAGAATTAATTCAGTACAATTCTAATAACCCATATGATGAAGTATTCGATGCTTTAGCATTAAATTTTATAAAATAGGTATTGGATGAGAATTTTTTGTGCAAGGAAGTAAAACCTGCTTCTTCCAAGGAAGCATGGAAGGTCTTGGAAGCATAATTTGGTGCTAGCGGGAGTAGTCAAGTCAAAGATCGTAGTGCCTTACAACCTGTTGAAGTAGTGCTTCAAGATGAAAATGAATATGGATTTGTAGGAATAGATCTACGAAGAGATGAAGAGTTTGGTGAATCTCACTTGATAGTGGAACACAATGTTGATGGTGTGTTACCAACATGAGCTAATTCTGGCATAGATAATGTTTTCAATGGAGAATCAACTGATTCAGTGGACCCAACAATTGAAATTGATGGTGTTAACTTTAATGAAGAAATATTCACTAGTAATGAGTGGTTGTAGATGATGCAACAAAAACATGTTATTGATATGTTGTTATTTGGCGAGAGAAATTTAGTTGTGTTTGGAAACCAAGTGGAAGAAAATTTTTTTAGGGTAGCAAAGGTTAGTAAAGAAATGGAAAATAAAGATTATGATCGAATGACAGAAGCAGAGAAAGACACGACAGAGGAAGAGAAGCGAACACAAGAAGAGAAATATCTCATTACAAAACAAAATGAACATAACGAATAAGGCTATGAAGATGTTTTTTCATATAAACATAACATTGATTTTGTGTGTGCAGATGTTAGAAGAAACTGAGCATAAGCAACAAAAATTCAAGAAGAACCAAAGTTCCCTTAAGCATGGCTTGAAACACCATGCCTTGATGATGTTTTCATAGAAGTTGCACAATGAATGTTGAAGACAACATGGATGATATAAAAAATGAAAATGTCAATGAAATGTCATGTATTGGAGTTGTGAAGAGATAAAATTCTATCTTGAACTTATGTTATAGAAAATTGATAATCAAAGGGTTGATGATAAAGAACAAACTATAGAATATGACATGTGGTAGTAGTCCACATACAAACATATTTTTGAAGAGGTAAAGGACATCCATGGATAGCTTGAAATGAATTTTCATTTTTTTATGATAAACAAAGATTTAATGATGGACCAGCTACAACAACAAATGAAGAAACTAAAATTTGGAGCCTACACCAAAAAGGAAAACATGAAGCAATTTAGAGGATACAAAATTTGGAAGAAGAGGAAAATGAAATCTAGTACAAGAGCTAATGTCAAAGTTTTTGAGTCATTGTAAGTCTAACTGATACTTAGACCAGTAGTCATGTTATGTTAAGTTGTGTTTAAGTTGTCGATTGTAATTAAGGGGGAGTGTTGGAAATAATTATTCCCTTCTCTATTATTTCACCAACGCACCACCCCACCGTCAAACACCACTTCATTGTTTCAACTACCTTAACCTATTGAGCTTCAAAGGGAATCACTGCCCTGACTCTTTCAACTTGAAGAGACAATTAACTGACTTATTTTTTGTATAATTGAGGTGATCACAAGTAGTAGGCATGCACAGTCCGGATTCTCACTCGGAGTAGTTGTGACGTAGTTATAGCTTCTTTTCCATTTCACCGTTATGTAAAGGAGTTAGAGGTTTTTTGTTAGTAGTCATAGCTACCTGTTGTTTCTATGTGTGGTATCTTTGTACTCTTATCTTCTGCCCATTTGAGTTGTATTCTCTTGAGGCTTTAAGCATAAACATGCACTCGATTTGCTGAGATGAGATAGCTTACGATTGTCTAGTGGGATTGTTCCAATTATTCCATCCTTGTGGGAAGATAATGTTAACCATGTAAGTGTAATAAAACACTACTCTATAATAACGTCCCTATGCCCTGCCCAAGGACATTAATGCACCTCCTCTACTCTAGCAATTTAGAAAGAAATAATCGGTCTCTTCTCCTACAAACCCTCTGCTCTAAGATGTAATTGTTCCATTCATCATAGATATGGTATGTAGATGAAATTTCTACAAATAAACTACCCACACAATTTTGAGGAGACCTAAAATAGAAAAATAATATTTGAAATTTTGTGTAGTCTTTGAATATACATTACCACAAATACAAATTGTCCATCACTAAAAATGAAATCTGCGACACCTTGAATGAAACAATTGCTACGGGAATGCCTCTTTCTTTCATTCAAAAGAGTGTCTTAATAGCCCAAAATTCTACTATAAATCTACATTCGTAGAAAGCATAATGATATCCCAAAATCATCAATGTCACTGCTTAAATCCCCAAACTGTATGAATTCTATGCAACAACTCTATATTTTAAATAATCCAACATTCACTATGATTATATTATATAAGTATTTCAACTTAATTAAAAAGTAAATAGCTGGATTGTTATGTTTCTGGTAATGAAATTTGAAGAAAACACATTCACCATTGCTTTGTAAACACAAATTGTCCACCCATAGTGTCATTTGAATTTTCTATATAATGATTATTAAATAATACTTAAATGTCTAAGATTTCGCTACAAGAATAAAAAATGGTTATATTAACGAGGTTTTTATTCCTTTGGTAAAATGCATTTGCACAAATCTTGGCTATGGCAGAGAATTTGGCTAAAATAAAAATTATTTCATTATGCTCTATTGCATGTGTCATGAAAGTGGAAATAAGACGTTCAAAAGATGAACCAATGAAAATATTACACATTGCCTCTTTATATATATTTATATATATTTATATATATTACAAAGTTAAATATTGGAGAATATATTAGTCAAATCTCAACTAATCAGTAGTCAAATCTCAACTAATCGTAAGGTGATTTAATTTATTTCCACAAGGTGCGAGTTGAAAGGTTGGCCCCGCCAATCGATCTAATCACCTTTGTTGTATGTTCATTTGTTTGAGTGGTGTGTTGACATGTTGAACGATGTGTTTTATTTTCTCACTTGGTGTGTTAACGGGTGTGATTTGTCCTCAGATCTAATAGTTATGTGCACACAAGCTATATGATATTCCTCATTTATACATATATTTCTTTAGTTTTTATTTGTTTACATTTGTATCTAGAACTATCATCACAATTATAAATGCGATAGGGTTTTTATGGTAAATGTTATACATTATTTTGCTGTGCATTAACACAAAGTGTATCGGTTACACCGTGATTTGGAGTCTTTGGATTGCATTTGATTATGAAGTTGTTGAAAACATTATCTTTGGACCACTCATGCTCACACATTGAAACAACAACTATATTTGCATATTTGATGCTTTTCATTCCCGCAAGGTTATTTCCATATCAGTTCTTGCTTGCGCACAATTATCCATTGGGTCAATATTTTATATATATATACATATAGAGAGAATTGTGTTAAAAAAATTGTGATACCCACTAATTCTACAGTAATTTGAATATGCACACTAAACCACCGACCTATAGCTTTATTTCGAGAGTTAATTATGAAGGGACTTGACATATAATTATAGCTTTATTTCGAGAGTTAATTATGAAGGGACTTGACATATAATTATGTTTCAAATTGATTCATATTTTCTACAGACTCAATACAAAGGAGTTCGAAGAAAGAAAATGATTTTAGAAGCTCATGCCATGTACAAAAATTTGATATATATATATATATATAACTCACGAAATTTTAAGGTCGAAAAAAGTGTTTATGCAAGTATTAAAATTTGTTGTTGTAGGTCGTTATAGTAAATGGCTGTTTGCAGATTTAAATTGACTTCGAGTTAAGGGATTGTTTTACAAAAATAATGTGGTTATTGGGATATAAATCGTGTATCTTTCCATGCAATTGTTAATAGGTTATTTATTTGTGTCACTAGGGTTATAGAGCACTTTGTCTTTGGTGTCCATTTCACATAAACATAAGTAATATAGTTTTTCTAGCATTTATATTTAATTAAAGGAGTGAGCTATTTGTTCGAATTTGTTTGTAGATTTGGGAGAATATTAAATCTGAGAGAGGATACTTCCTTGTATGCATACAATGTTTGCTTTTATAGTTAGTACACCTAGTTATGTTAATAACACCTTAGGAATATTTGAGTCCATTTTTTTCTTTTTCTTTGCTTTTACACAGGGTTAAGTGGTGATAGAATATAGTGCATGATTAACAATAGGGTTTTATAATTCATTTTGATTTGAGTACTTTGCACAACATGAGAAGTTCTTGAATTATCTAGGGTTTTCACTCTGATTTTATTTAGTTTATTAAGACATTCCATATATTTAGTTTTCTCAGGAATTCAGATTCCCAGTCTTTTGGACATCACGATTTTCTCTTAAATCGCTAATAGTTAGGGTTTTCATTGTAGTTTTTAGTAGCTAGGGTTTTCTTACAATTGTTGTCAAACTATAGGATTAGTGTTTGCAGAAGTTAGGGTTTTGCTACTAATGAATGCCTTTGATTTCAGGATTAAAACATGGGATTGACTAGTGTTTGTAGGAAATCAAGGTATGAGGAGATAGTTTCTAGACAGATTAGGGTTTTGTTTTACAGGTTCCTAAAGTATTTCTGTAGCATTTCTAGTGTTTTGTCTTGAACTTCATAAAACTTGGATTAACATTAAACTTTGGTTCATTAATCTACCATATGCTACACCCAACAACCTCCCAACCTCATAACATATAAGAGAATAACCAAGCAGATACAACAGTCCCAACACATAAACACATGTACAAATAGGTGTACCACCCTAGAAGTAACTCTCGTCCCACTAGCCTAAATATCATGATCCTCGGATCCATTACATAGGTACATCGACCTTAACGATATTTATAACTTTTCCCCACTTTCCTAACATGTGTATACATACATAGGTGCAGAAGCTTCAATGAGTCTGAGGTTCACTAGCCAAATATCACATGTACATGCATATTACAATCCGGGGAATCCTGATCTGGGGTGTTGCAATCCACGTCATCCCTAATAGGTCCCCATGGAACTACCGTGTCAACTTGGGTGTGGGGCCCTCCAGGTCCCCCCCCCTCCGTTGTTGTGTATAACATTTTTCCACTATATCTAACTAGTGCCTAATCTGACACTAAAATGGTGTATCAAATTTTACCACCCCCAACCCTAAGATCTATGACTATAATTCATGTGCCATGGTAATTCATCCATCTTCTACATCCAAACCTTCATATATATAATTTCATATTTTCAGCCTAGATCCAATCCCGCTAAATGGAAATCTAGTTCTAGCCACATTGAGGCCTTCCCATATGGAGATGGTTGTTTCCACTACCTGATCCATGGTTGTTTCCACTACTAGGTCCATAAATTTTGGATCCACCTTTAGGTAATCCAACCCAACTCCCATCCATTCATGAATTATAGTCTTGACCTTGTTGACCTCTATATCCCCAAATCGCCATATGCGATCCACACTTGGAAAAGGCATATGATCCAGATGAGATCCAGTTCGCATGTAAAGTAATCATTGATTTCTTTTCATTGACCCCATATTATTGGACGTGATGAAATTTAATAGGTGGATATATGTCTTGTGGTAATTCGACCTCCACATTATTGGGTATGTGTTATATTCTTTGCACAACTAGTTACACACATGATACATTGTGTCGAGTGAAGCAGGGGTGGGAGGGTGGTCATCAGGGGGAAACAACCCCCACTATTTGGGAGTCGCATGGGGGGTGATAGCTCCCCTATTGATTGGTTTGTAGGGGGACCAGTAAACACTGTGCATAGGATTTCGTGTAGCACCCCGAAAAAAATAGATTGGGTAGGCCCACCCATGGTTCTGCACATGGTTTTATGCATGGTGGTTTTGTAGATCCAGTAAAGGGAACTGTGATTATGTTCTAATATAAGGTTAATGGATAGGAGGTTTATGAATGCTTCGAAATGTATATAATGTATTCTAACATTGAACCACATATAATGAAAATCAATTTGGTTTTCTTAGTTTTAGGTTCGAAGAGAAAAATCTATTTGTATATTTTTTTTCTCACCATTATATATTTTCTGTATTTTTTTTAAGAATTTATTTGCAAGTATTATCCATATAGGGTTAAAACCTTCACACACAATGGTGTTGTCCCTGGCCACCACTAGATGCTCATATCAGTAGATTTTTTTGTAGAAGTGTTAAACAATAAGGAAATTAATGGAAATTACAAATATTTCTTAAGAAAAGGGGAAACTTCCTAGATTGATAAATTTCCAAAGGTAGTGGCTAAAGCCAAAATTTAACACTCAACAATACTATGCCATGTCCATTATAAGATAAAGGGGAACCAAAAAGGCCTAAACTACACTAGATCTACAATCAGAGAAAGACATGGCTCCAAAGGCTAATTCACCCATATTCAAGCACTCCATCTCTACTATCTACTGTAAATTAGTTAGTTTCTTTAGTGAGATAGGAATCCTTCATTAATATTCAAGGAAACATACAAGTTTGGGTGGTTACATAAGAGGCTACAAACCATGTTTTTAGATAATATGAATCTTAGGATATTAGGCTAGTTACAAATATCAACCACAAAATTAATATGAATATGCACAAAGCACATACATATCACTTTGTTCATGAACTAGGCATCATCAACATGAACTAGATGTTGAGATTTGCAACAAGAAATGCTAAAAATAGATGCTAAAAGTAGCACTGCTATAAATAGCTAGGCTATAAATAGAAGTTCAACCATTGGAGATCTCACCTACAATGGGTGAAGAGTGAAAGTGCTAAAAAATAGCTTTTCTAAAAATAGCATTTCGAGATCATTTCTTATTTTAGTCAGTCCCTGGACTAAACATAGGAAGTAAAATTCGAATTTGATATTAACAGCAGTTTGTAAATTGATTAATTAATTCATCTTGAGTTGATTAGTTAAGCAATTATGAACCTGAAGTCTTTGTGAGGACATGCAACAATTTCTCCTTTGATTGAGGGATTTATCCATCAATTAAAGAGATAAGAGTGAGTTGTAATTAGTTGGCTCAGTTATCTGAGTCAATTCGAGTTAGATTAATTTCACATTTTGCTAAATTAATGAGAGTTCACTTAGTTAATGCTTGCATGCATGTATCTATTGTATTTCAAATAATTGAAGATTCACTCATGGATGACTCATGCATGTCAGTTCAGTCAGAGACCCAGTTGAGATCAGATGGAGGGACAGTGTACTATCAGTTGCTAGGATATTCCTTGGTGAATATTCCTTGCATGCAGAAGGAATATTATTCCTTAGGGATTATGCAGTTGGACCTGGCATTACATTTAGTGTGATGAGGCCAATTCACACATATGATATCATTGGACCCCAATCAAAACTACGCAAGGAAATAGGAGGCTTGGAGGCTTGAGGAAGATATATTCTATGTCTATTGAGTCTGTGAGCAGTATTGTTTGATTGCAGAGAGAGCAGGATAGCTTGAGAGCTGATTCTTTTTGTAACTTGAACAAGATTTCCACTTGTATGATAATACAGAGTTGGGGTTTTAGGCTGATGCTTTCCCCACTGATATATCTTTTGTGTTATGGTTGATTACTGCTCATTCTCAGTTATATTTGTTCATGCTTGATGTTGCTCATGTTCGATTAAGCTTCCACTCAATTGTTTGTAGAAGTAGATCAAGTGTTTTGCTTTAGTACATTACATTACGAGGTGATCTACAATGGGAATTTCTACATGGTATCAGAGCAAAGGTGATCAAGGAAGAGCAATACACAAGTAGGAGAAGTTCAAAGTTTGGTTTTTGAATATTGAATTGAGTTCTTATCACATCTATTTCATTGATGTCGTTCAATGGTGTAAGACTCAAATATGACCTTGATGGCAGTTCGAATTATATAGCCTGGAAGGATAGCATGGAGGCAGTATTAGAAGATAACGGCCTAAAGGACTTCATTGATCAAGAAATCCAGAGCCTAACTGATGCTCCTCAACAGCTGGAATGGAAAAAGTGTGTGGCTAGAGTAAGGAGAATCATCTTGGAGGGACTCTGAGATCACATTGTCTTGAGCCTCCATGGGAAGGAGACTCCGTTTTCGATGTGGAAAAGATTGAAAGATCTTTATCAGAATAGCAGCGATTAGAGGAAGCTGGCACTGAAAGATAAACTTCGAAAGATCAAGTGCGAAAATGGTGATGCAATCTCTACATTCCTGAATAAGCTCACCACCTACAGGGATGAGCTTGGAAGCATAGGGATCATGACAGTTAGTGATGACATGGTGAGTCTTGCACTCCTCGGTCTTCTTAAGAGCTGGCATAACTACAGGACTTGGTTAATGGAAGAGAGAAACTGCTAGATTAGGAATGACTTTGGTCGGATCTGATGCAAGAGGAGATAAAGTGAAGCACTAGGGATGGATCTTCATCAAAATAAGATGATGAAGAAAATATATCGTTAGTGAGTAAAGCTAACAAAGGGAAAGGGAAGGTGTCCCAATCCAAATCTTCTCATGGTGGGAAGAAGGTTGATAAGTCGAAGGTGCAATGTTTTCACTTTCATGGAGTGGACCATTATGTTGTATTGTCCATAGAAGAAATACAAGAAAGGTTCCTCAAAGGGATCTAATGGTGATGCACTAGCTTCATAGTTTGAGTTGGATTTCTCGCTTATTGCATGCATGGTTTCATCCATGGTGGGATGTGTTTGGTACTTGGACAGTGGAGCTTCTTTCCACATGTCGAGTGACAAGAATCTTTTTAGTACATTGGAGGAGAAGGATCTCCAGATGCGGATCGAGATGGGCAATGATGGAAAGTACTGTGTCTCAAGTGAAGGTATAGTTGTGTTTCAAAGGGAGCGTGGTGCTCCTCTCACCCTATCTGCTGTTAAGTATGTTCCAAGTTTAAAAAAGAATCTTGTGTCTGTTGCTATGCTAGAAGATAAAGGCTATGATGTAGTATTTAGTAAAGGGAAAGTTTTCCTAAGGCATATCAGCACCAGACAGACCAAGAAAATTGGGATTAAAGTAAAGAATATCTACAAAATGGAGGTAGATGACTGTGTTGCATTGAGTTCCAAAGAAAAGGTGGTGCAAAGCGAAGATGCTGGCAAGCTGTGGTATAAGAGATTGGGCCACTTGCATCATGGGTCCTTGAAGATCATGCAACAAATTTCTACCAACTTACCCAAGGGAAAACTAGAGCAAACAGACACATGCAAAGGATGCACCCTGGGTAAGTATGCTAAAGATTCCTTTCAGGATCAGGATAGTAGAGCTGGCGCAATCCTGGAGCGAGTTCACTCAGATGTATGTGGACCATTCTCTATAGCCTCCACCGCTAAGCAAAGATACTGTGTTATTTTTATTGATGATTTTTCTCGTAGATGCTGGATCTACTTTATGCAAAAGAAGGATCAGACCTTCTTGAGGTTTTTTGAGTTTAAAGACTTGGCGGAGAAAGAATCAGGAAAGGAAGTAAAAGCCTTGTGTAGCGACAATGGTGGATAGTATGTTTCCCAGCAGTTTAAAGACTTCTGTGCTGCAAAAGGAATTAAATGGGAACTGACAGTACCTCATAACCCACAACATAATGAGGTGGCCGAAAGGAAGAATAGATCTATTGTGGGAGCAGCTCGAGCAATGTTGCATGACCAAGGCCTACCACTTCATCTGTGGGTTGAGGCATGCAATACAACAATGTACGTTCAGAACAGAAGTCCTCATTGTATTTTGGGGATGAAGACACCTATGGAGGCTCTTTTGGGGAAGTGACTAGATGTGAGTCACTTCCGCATCTTTGCATCACCAGTTTTTTGTCATGTGACCAAATATACTTGGAAGAAGCTAGACCCAACAGTTGAGTTGGGGATACTTGTGGGGTACACAGATACACCCCACAACTATCGTGTGTTTCTACCTACCAGTCAGAGGACCGTAGTGTGCGGGGATCTGATGTTTGATGAGTAGAGAGCCATGCAAGTGTCACTTGAGAGGGAGCTCAAGTTCCATGGAGATGAGGAACTTTTAGTTCCAAAAGAGGAGGAGCCTCCTGATGATGTGGATCAGCCACATGCAGAGAATCCAGTAGTGGAGACCACCACTCCTGGAGAGTCTTCTAGAGACGGGTGGAAATGCTTGCAGGAAGCTGATAGATTGATGCTAGATGTGAAAGAGAATGTGGGGTAGCCATCCTCTCAGCACAGATAGAGGAGATCTCCAGAGAGATACACTAGCTACATGGCCCTGGTTGGGGAATGTGTAGCGACCGAACCTTCTTCTTTTCAGGAGGTAGTGCAGTAACCAGTCTGGGTTGATGCATTGGTAGAAGAGTATGATTCTATCATACGGAACAGTGTGTGAGATGTTGTCCCTAGATCTAGGGACAAGTCAATGGTTAGTTCCCAATGGCTTTACAAGGTAAAGCAGGTAGTTGATGGCAGTGTTGAGAAACACAAGGCAAGGTTTGTTTCTCGAGGTTTCTCACAGGTTGAGGGGATCGACTACGATGAGACCTTTGCTCCCGTAACAAGGTACTCATCTATTAGATCGATGCTAGCTCTATCAGCTTAGATGGGTTGGAAGATCCATTAGATGGATGTGAAGACAATGTTCCTCAATGGGAAGATTGAGGAAGAGGTATACATTAAGTAGCCTGAAGGATTTGAGACCATCGATCGTGAGTTGCATGTTTGTTGACTTAAGCGAGCATTGTATGGGTTGAAGCAAACACCCCATGCTTGGTATACCAGGATCCACAGCTATTTCATTGGGTTGGGCTTCACTAAGAGTGAAGCAGATGCGAACCTTTACCACATCCTGGTAGAAGGTAAGCCATTGATTATTGTACTTTATGTCGATGATCTGATTTTGACAGGTGATGATCAACTGATCAAATCTTGCAAGGAGGACCTTTCAAGAGAGTTTGAGATGAAGAACATGGGCCTCATGCACTACTTTCTAGGCATGGAAGTGTGGCAGAAAGATGGGGAAGTATTTGTGTCTCAAGGAAAGTATGCCAATGAGATACTCATGCGCCTTCACATGGAGAAGTGCAAACCCATGTAGACTCCTCTAGCTGGGAACTGGAGGAAGGAGGATGCTACTTCAGGTTAGGTAGTAGCTGCTACTGTTTATCGGTAGTTGGTGTGTTCACTTATGTATTTTGTGAACACAAGACCCGACTTATGTTTTGTGGTGAACCAACTGAGTCAAGCTATGGTACAACCTACCAAGATGTTTTGGAAAGCAGCGAAGCATGTGCTGAGATATCTTAGAGGCACTACACAATATGGATTGTGGTACAGACAAACAGAGGGAGTGAAGCTGCAAGGCTTCATAGATGTGGATTGTGATGGTAGTCGATCAGACCAGAAGAGCACTTCTGGAGGAATCTTCAACCTTGGTTCAGCTGTAGTCTCTTGGTATAACAGGAAATAGAGATCAGTTTCACTTAGCTTAGTAGAGGCTGAATACATGGTTACCAGTTAGGCAACATGCGAGGCCATTTGGATGCGGAAGATTCTAGTGCGATTGTTTGGTCAGATGATGGATCCTACAGTAATATACTGTGATAATTAGAGTTGCATAAAACTCTCTGAGAGTCTAGCATTTCATGACAAGTCCAAGCATATAGATATCTGTTACCATCATCTACGGGACTGTGTGGTCAAGAGGATCATGATGTTGCAGTATGTTTCGACTAAGGAGCAGGATGCAAATATTTTGACTAAGGCATTGTCAAAATGCAAGTTCAAGTTGCATAGAGACAGGATCAGGGTTACTGATAATCCCTTTCTTGTTGAGAGGGAGTGTTGAGATTTGCAACAAGAAATGCTAAAAATAGAAGATGCTAAAAATAGCACTACTATAAATAGCTGAGCTATAAATAGCAGTTTAGCCATTGGAGATCTTAGCTACAATGAGTGAAGAGTGAATGTGCTAAAAAATAGCTTTTCTAAACTAGCATTTCTGGATCCCTTCTTATTTTAGTCAGTCCCTGGACTAAACATATGAATTAAAATTCGAATTTGATATTCACAACAGTTTTTAAATTGATTAATTAATTCATCTTGAGTTGATTAGTTAAGGAATTATGAACTTGAAGTCTATGTGAGGACATGCAACGATTTCCTGTTTGATTGAGGGATTTATCCATTAGTTAAAGAGATAAGAGTGAGTTGTAATATTGAGTTGTAATTAGTTGGCTCAGTTAACTTAGTCAAGTCCAGTTAGATTAATTTAACAATCTGTTAAATTAATGAGTGTTCAGCTAGTTAATGCTTGCATGCATGTAACTATTGTATTTCAGATAATCGAAGATTCACTCATGGATAACTCACACATGTTATTTTAGTCAGAGACCCAGTTGAGATCAGATGGAGGAACAATGTACTATCAGTTGCTAGGATATTCCTTGATGAATATTCCTTGCATGCAGAAGGAATATTATTCCTTAAGGATTGTGCAGTTCAACCTGAGGTTACAGTGAGTGTGATGAGGCCAATTAACACATGTGATATCATTAGACCCCAATCAAAACTGCGCAAGGAAATAGGAGTCTTAGAGGGCATGAGGAAGATATATTATATGTCTATTGAGTCTGTGAGCAGTATTGTTTGATTGTAGAGAGAGCAGGATAGCTTGAGAGTTGATTCTTTTTGTAACTTGAACAAGATTTCCACTTGTATGATAATACAAAGTTGGGGTTTTAGGCTGGTGCTTTCCCCCAGTGATATATTTCTGTGTTATGGTTGATTACTTCTCATTCTCAGTTATATCTCTTCATGATTGATGTTGCTCATGTTTGATTAAGCTTCCACTCAATTGTTTGTAGAAGTAGATCAAGTGTTTTACTTTAGTACTTGCATTGCGAGGTGATCTACTGTGGGAATTTCTACACTAGAGATTCATTGAATTCACTGAGATGATATAGAATCACAACATATAAGATAAAATCATGACATATGAGATATCCTCCAATCATGAGTATGGAAGTGAACTTCCCAATTCCAACATTTTATATAATTGTAAATTGTAAGATATTTGGTTAATCCTGAGTGAACTTCAATCAATCATAAAGGTATAAAATATCCTACAATTCATGAATATGGAAGTAACCACAAAGTGCAAGCATTCATTGGCATCATTGACATATATATGATATTCTATTAGCCATGAATTTATAGTGACTCGGGAATTCTTGCATGAATGATATAGGACAATACATTATTTATTAAAAACACAAACACTTCCATAATCCATAATCAAATATGTATAAAACATTATGCTTATGTAATTATTTTAAGATTGTTGGAAATGGAGGGACTTCAACTCTACACCCAACCATATGCTAAATACATTACAATCTTTCTTGCAAATTACCACCCCAAGCTAGGTCTAGAGTCTAAGGGGCTTCGTTCACAAGTGATTTCACACCAATGGATTGGTCGAACACTGAGGAGATGGAGTCTGTTGTCTAGGTCATTCATTAACTACTCCATTGAAGTAGGCACAACAGTGACTCACTTACTCTATGAGTTTGAAATAACAACGATTCACCTAATTTCCATAGGATGTATAATGTCCATCTTTGGGGGATTGAATCCGCTATGTAGGTATTTTATCAACCATTTACCAAGCACTTAGTGGTTCATTAGCCAACGTCAAGAACTAAGTATTTTTTTAGCTAAACAACAGGCACCTAGTGGTTTAGTAAACCTTTCAACAAGAACTTAGTGATTCATCATCCAACCATGAAGTTGTCAATGGTGTTGGATAATCTGCCAACACTAAGGGGGTCTCCTTGGTATGATATACCAATTAGAACTCACACCATTTCGGATAGGAGCCCCGTTCAGATACTGACCCGACTTCCATTGTGTGCATGTCTTCCCTCTAATGTTAAATGTAGAGATATGTTATGAAACTAGCTCAAGAAAAGATAGAAAAGATAGATCAACGCCTTAGAATTCAGCCTCTTCAAGGGGCCAACCTCCTTTACATTACATAAATGAATAATTCTTAGATGATACAAATGAAAAGACCTCCTTTCTATATATAGGAGTCTAAGGGGTCATTATATAATCAGAGCCTACATAA
>APFE030098324.1:68935-97650 GCA_000404065.3 Pinus taeda
CAGCGGGTAAGTTCTTCCACTTGATGAGATACTCTGAAATTGATTGATTTCGTAGCTGTCGGGTTCTTGTTTCTATGAGTGCTCCAGGTTCCAATATGATTTTTCCTTCTTCTTCAATTTTTGGAAATATTTCTTGAATTGGGATCTTTTGGAACTTTTGAATAAGTGGCCATACTTCTTCATCCTTCTTCGATTCATCCCTTGCTTCCATTTTCTTGAAGTGTCTTCCCATTCGGTAAGGTCGCCATTTTTTAAGTGCATGTAGTATTGCAACATTTCCTTCTCACAAATAGCTTGCTTGATATGTAGCAGTAAAAATACCCAATCACCTACATCAAAACATTTTTCACTACGATGTTGATCTACCTGTTGTTTCATTCGATTTTGCACAAAAGTGGCATTATCCTTTAAAAGTTGGAGAACTTGTTGTTGATGCACGATGTGATCTTTCACCACTTGAACCTTTTTCTTCTTGATATGTCCTTCTATCTCTAGAGTTTGGGGAGTGGTAATTTCTTCCAATCCTTTACAAGATAGGGTCGGATTCATTTCTTGATGCTCGATGTGATCTTTCACTTCTTGAACATTTTTCTTCTTGATATGTCCTTCTATCTTGATAATTTGAGGAATGGGTAATTCTTGCCAATGCTTTACAAGATATGGTCTGATTGATTTCTTCTTTCTCTGGGGTGGGGTCCTGGCATATATCCTCTTCTTTTGATGTTTCTTGATCCTTTTCTTCCTCCTCTTCATATTCTATGTAAAATAATTCTTCTTAGCACACTTATGACCTTTAGTGCATTTGCTATCACAATTGTAACAAAGCCCTTTTTCTCTTTTTTCTTCCAATTGTTGTGGTGTAACCCTTATAGGTTGTGGAAGGCTAGGAGAAACAACACTTCCATATTCATAGCTGTGAGGGGTAGAATTCATTGTTGCCATAATTTTACTTTCTAGTATGTCACAAAGCCCTTTTACTCTTTCCAATTGTTGTGGTGTTGCTCTAGAGAAGGTGTTGCTCTTTGTATCCTCATAATGTGCTATCATTTCCTCTGTGAGAATTGACCACGTAACAAGTCGTTTACGAGAACAAAGCCCTTTATACCATAAAAATTGATCCGGTTCTAAATATAAGATGCAATACATACCTTTTGTAATAGTGGTACACCATGTAGATCAAAATATTGCTCCATCTGAAGTATCCAATTTACCAGATCCTTCCCATCAAATTTCCTCATCTTATTTTTTCTTGATTTTAGGATCTCGATATTGAAATGACTGTAACTCTGTACTTTCAAATCCTTAAGTTCTGAAATTGTGACCTACAGTAGCCCTCTGTGTCCTCTTTCCAATGCCACCAGTCTGACCCCAATGGGATTCTCCAATGAAGAGTTATGCCAAATCTCCCATAGTGACCTGATTATAGACCTTTCTAGAAGAGAAAATTTGTATGACGTGCCACGCGTCACTATATTCACCTTTGGCTCTGAAAAATATCTAGAAGAAACTACAGTCCATCCTCTTTCTATACCTTTTTGCAAACTTTCAATCTGATGCTCAGAGAGAAAGTTATGATGATTTTCCCTAGGTCACCTGTTTGGAATGTAATTCAGGAGTCTGCAGAAAGACCAACCTCCTTAGATCATATCTCCGCAAATGCGCAAAAAGTTCTAAAATTTGGACCTGAGATTTAGTGCGATGTCTTCTCAAATGGGTTTTTTTTCAACTTCTGAAACGTCGCAAAAAAAACGTTATAGCAAAAATGCCACGATGACCTGTTTGGAGTGACGAAACCCTAGAATCGAAAGCTCTAATACCAAATGTTATGAAACCAGCTCAAGAAAAGATAGAAAATATAGATCAACGCCTTAGAATTCAGCCTCTTCGAGGGGGAAACCTCCTTTACATTATATAAATGAATAATTCTTGGATGATACAAATGAAAAGACCTCCTTTCTATATATAGGAGTCTAAGGGGTCATTATATAGTCAGAGCCTACATAACAATAATAATTTAAGGGCACAATAATAACAATAGTGGGCTTCTATGGGGCACAATAGTAACAATATGGGCACTACATGGGTATATCAATATAATATGAGGGTTGTACTAATAATAATAAGGGTTACACTAGTAGTATAGGGGCCTAACAGAGATAAGTGTGAGACTGGATGCAATATATTAGAAGGATGAGAATGAGATGAACTCTCCATTGGTATCTTGTGGAACATGATATAAGAATACAACAATAACAGCATTAGAAACAACATTAGAAACAAAATTCCTTAAGGAAGCATTAGATATGTGTAACTAACTAAGACATACATAAAGGGAAAGTGTTAGCAATCAAGTGCAAATTAGTTCATAATGAATTGCTAACTTTAACATTGAATTAGGAGAAAATATTCAAAGCCTTCACACAAGCTACATGAAAACAATTTATTTCATAAACATGGAACCAATGCGTAAAACCAATGCACACAAAATTGAAATATCAGATAACTTATATAGCAACAAAGAAATGCACAAGAATCAATGCATAAAGAGAAAAATTTATCATTAATATTTGCACCCATTTGATTACATGTAAAACAAGCTCATCAAAACATATTGGGGCAAGAGAAGTTTATATCATCTTCATAACATAGCACTAGACTCATAGTCCCTCCACCTATAGGCTACTAAGAGTGAATGCTTCATATCCTCATGCACAAAGTAGCAACCATGTTAGTAGCCTAGCTTAAGTTCTAAAAGTTCCAATGCATAAGGCATCAGGGTGGATTTAAAGAAGCGAAGAGGTAACCTTTCGCCTTCCATTATGACTTTTGGAATCCATTATGTCCTTTCGAATTCCAGTTGACTCTATAGCTTCTAAATGATTCTTAAGATTTCATGTGACTTTTGTAATTCCTTCTTTTCTCCTTTTCCATGGTTTAACATTTTTCATTAATGACAAAATAACTTTTTACAATATGATAATGGGAATGTAAATAAGATTTCTTGTAGAAAAATAGTGTTCTTCAAGAGTGTTGATGATGCCTTTGACATGCCCCTAAGTCTCACTAGTTAAACCAAATACCCACGATGGTTTCCTTCATGGGTTAAGCATATATGAAACTTTTAGGCATAAATTATCGACAACACTACCACAATTCCAATCCCACCAACACACATAACCATTAATTAGGAATCAAGATGAATACACCTTAATAAAATAAGAAGCAATAATCACATAGATGAATGAAAAATGTAAGAGTTCATAGTCTTGAGGTGTTGATATTATAATTGCTTGGCTCAATTTCTTGGCCCTTTGTATGATTATCAATGTTTCTCCTTTAGTGGTGCATTGGTGCATTATTTAAATGATGCTCAACACTCCTTTAAATTGTTTCTCAATGCTTCCCCTCGATAGCCTTCACACATAACCCTTGAATAGTTTCCAAATACTCTGTCACATTGTTTTTCAATGCATTATTCAAAGTATGTCCCATATGCAATATTAAACATTATTATACTATACACTATTCCCAATGTGAATCCAATGCAACTTAGCATTTTTGTGCTTATATGAAATTGTAGCCTTTTGTATCCTTATATCAACACACTCTCATATCTTATCCAATTATTTCCCACTCTCATTTCTTTCAAGATCAATATGATTTGAAATCTGCAAGTGCGATTGTTAGTACTTAGTGCATGGTCACATGGAGAATTCAACAATAGTGGTTCGAACTTATCAATCTAAATTGCACCAATGTGATTACAATTTTGCACAGAGGAAATTTTGGAAATAGTAAAGTTTGGCTTGCTCATCTATATTGTGCCACTACACCAACGATTCTCATTCCTCTGTTGTGCTATCACACTCCAAGATTATAGTGAAGAAGGAACCCTTTCATTGTGATGCACTGGTGTGATTATGGCTCTTGTCTATGCATAGTTCTTTGTGTCAATGCAATGGTTAAGGGAAATCATCATGGTTGATGCCTAGTAATGTGTAATGCACTTTATGGATGTGTTTGTATTCTTTTACGCATTGCATGTAATATCTATTTTTGTTTGGTATGATTATGCAAGAGTCTCTACCTTGCACAATGATAACTCCCATATCTATTTGAATAATATTATTTCCATGGAAGAGTTGAACTTAATATATCTTTGCATCCTTAAATATGTTTCCTGCACTCAACTTCAATAAGAAGCTTTTATCACATGCTAAAGTATTATTAATAATTTGCCACACCTCCAATAGATGGTATGGTCAACATCCTCAGTGTCCATTCAATGCACTATTGTTCAAAATTCCTAATGTAATGTATCTAATGATATATTCTTCATTGTATTTTAATGTCCACATAGCTTTTCCATCCTTGATGTATCACAACTCCCATTGCACCACAACATTTGGTTCCCCCTTTTCTTTCCTTTCGAATAAATTTCAGTTTGTATGCACTTGTAGTATCACCATTTTCATTCAACACGGGAGGTAGAATAGATTTGTAAAAATGATGGTGATGACTTCCCTTTAATAGAGTTGTTTCCCATGCGCCTTGGGCATTGTGGTTTCGTGTGACCTTTAGATAATTTTGAGCATTAATTTCAATAATTATTAATGCCACTTTGAAAATTCCTCTTAATGTTGTAATGAATGGATTCCCATGGTTATTTTATTATTTCTTCAACACCCATTATCTTAGTGCATTGTTTGTATGGTACCTTAGTGCGTTCATAAGGGATGAGGATTTCTGTGCCTCTCTATTAGAAGCACATAGTGCACTATCAAAGTGAGACTGCATGAAATGGGTGCATGACACATTATTAGAGATGAGGGTTGATCAGACTAAGTGCTCGAAGTGTGCATTTTGCTGAGGGATTGAGAGCATTAGTTGTGGGTGCATGACACAATTATTGGAGGCCAAGGTTAGACCACTAGCGATTGAGAGTGTGCAATGCACCTACCCTAGGTTTGAAAATCCATCCTTGGCATTGGTTCGAAATCTCATGTCCTTTCATTTATGTTGTTAATATTCCTCTTGAATTGCTTCCCTTACTTCTATTTTGAGCCCTCAGATGTATGTGCTATTGATCCCTTCCAGCGCACTATTCTTTGCATGGTTGCACATGGTGATTTACTGGTTATACCTCCTCTTTGAGTGCACATGGTCCCATAGATTTACATTTCTACTCTTAGATATGCAACTTGCACAAGCTTGATGTGGTTTCTCATCACACTACCAACACATAATTTAATTAATTCATTATTGAATATTTGGAAATGTGTCATTTAGATGGTTTTGAACACTCTTTCAAATACTCCTTGTTGCGATGCATTGTCTTTTATCACTTCCCTATTCCTTATATCATCTTACAGTACAATACATCCCTCAACATTAAGATGATATCACACTATAATATTTTGGTCGTTGTTTCAAACCAATGAGTGTGTTTCATCCTCAAGGAAAAGCTAAAAAAACTTGATCCCTCCATAAGTTAAAATAATTGAGATGCATCAAGTCCCAAATTTTGAATGTTGGAGAAAGTCAAAAGGGATTAATGATATACAATTAATAAATGAACCTTTGATTTAGAATACATCCACGCTACAAAAAACATTGCAGATATCAAACACAATCGTTCTCGATCCTCAACTATAGCCAAGCACATAGAGAAAACTAAGTATCATGTCTGCAATGAGGATTCTTGGGTCATTGCAAGGATTGATCACTTCTATCATAGAAAGTTAAGGGAGACCATCAAATTTGAGAAGTAGGTGAATAATCTCAACGACGACAATAGTTGGAAATTAAGTAAAAATTGGATTCTTTCTCTTTCTTCATGAAATTCCTAGATTTTATCCTCTTTCTTCTTCTTCTTCTTCTTTTTAAACTTTAATCTTATTTCTTCGTATTATTTATATATTTTTCATTTAAATATTATCCTAAATTCCTTTTATTATTATTATTATATATTAGATGATATAAATAACACTATGTAAAGCACTTTCTCTTCTCTTTTTTTTTAATTAATACTTCTGGACTAAAATATTTATTTCAACCAATATATATTGATATTATATAAATATGTTGTATTTGAATATTAACCTATTATATTATAAATATTACTAATATTATTTAATTAAATAATCTTTTAAACTTATAATATATTATAATTATCATACTATATATATAATAATAAGAACAATATAAAAACATATATATATAACAATATTAGTTACTTTGATATATAGAAATAAATACTTTATAATTTTTTAATAATAATAATAATATATTAAATATAAAATTATTATACATATTTTCATTCACATTTAAATTAAAATATGGTTCAAATATATATATTTTTTGTATTATATGTTAATATTTTTTATATAATGAATTCCAATTTTTAAAATAATTGTTAATAATTTTCATTTATTAATTATCATTTATTATTTTTTTTCTCTTGGGTTTAAAATTTGGAATGTAAGACATTTAAATTATTTAAATGTATGAAGAGATTGGTTTTTTTTTTTTATCTTTATCATCAAGATAAAGGAGACCAACATCCACCAAAATCTTATCATGTGATTAATTCTGAAAAAAGAAATTCCAAAATCAAAATGGATCACAAAAACTTAAATCGGAGATATCACACTAGTGCATGATTTGCATTTGCATCCAGAACCATGTGTGCTTGACTAAGCTACCTTTTGGTGTTTGATATTGTTTGTGCAATTTGTAATATAGCATTTTGTTTTTAATATAGTTTGTGCAATTTGTAATATTTTTGTTTTTAGCGGCTTGTAGTTGCAATCAAGCATTGTGTGGTTTGTATAATCCTTCACCATGGTTATTTTAAATGCAATCTCCAAATAGTCGATCTATACACCTTAGGTAGTTGGTCAACGTATTGTTTAACCTCAAATGATTTTTATCTCCCAATGCTGCATTTGCATTACTTGTTAGCGCGTTATTCCAATGATTAACGATGCAGCTCTTCTCCCTTGACGCTCCATTGAATAACATCAATCTGTTGCCAGGGTGGTTCACATTGTTTTCAGCGCGTGCAATTTTATATCATTTGCACACGTTAATAAACTTTGCATCGCAACCATATGTCCAATTGCATTGAAAGGGCCTTAATTTCAACGCATATTTATCACATTTCAAAGTATAGTCTTTGGTGCGATATATATATATATATAACATCACATTCCATTCTACTTCATTCGTTTATCAAATCTTTGTCAGGCCACTGACATTTCTTTAGATTTAGCTCGTTGTTTGAAAGTCAATCCAACACATGGTTTATGTTTCTCTCAGAACATATGCTTCCTAGTGCATTATCTCAACGATTGCCGGTTAACCTTTAATACTCCCTTGAATGAGTAGTAACGTTCCCCTCTTGAAATAAGGATCATAAAGTGCTTCTTACCATTGTATATGTGACGATTGTCATGTGACATTTTTCATCAGATATTTAAATGTAAAGATTATGATATAGTTGTTTATAATGTAATTTTTTGGAGATTTTGGTGACGGAATCCAGCTGAAGAAATGAAGTTAAATTTTGATTTTTAGCAGTTAAAATGATTTTTTAACTGTATATTTAGATTCAGCACCCTGAAAAACCCCTGGGACCTTTTAATTGTGCAAAAATTAGCTATCAAACTTGGGATTCCAATAAATTGCTACTGGATTTTAACTGGAAAAATCTACTGAAAAAACTTTCAAAAAAATCTCATTATAAACAACTGTATATATATTACTCCAAAGCAGCTTTCCGACACACTTTTTAAAATATAACCTATATAACGTCCATCTCTTCCTTAGTTACTTAACCTTTGGTAAAGTCACCAATCGTTTGACTTTTAAAATTGTGGTTGCACCCTAGCTTGAAGATACGTCTTCTTCGTATCTTCGCTGGGCCTTGATACAGCTATACTGTAAGGCATTGTCTTTCAAAAACTTTGAGAAATGACGTGTCTTGGGAAGTTCTTTTCAATATGTTTATTTATATATACATGCTTGAGCATCCATGCATTGATCATGCCTTCTAAATTATTGTTTTTAATTTTAGCGCATAAGCAGAAGGTTTTTAATGCCTTCTGAAATAATAATATGCCACGCGCTTAGTAAAGTCACGAAGAAGACCCCCTTTTTAGAAAGAATTTCGACACTGAATACATGAATGAGCTTGATAATTGAATTGGCTAATATGTGCTGCAATTCCTCACTGCTCAAAGATATAATGTAATTGTCATAGAATGCTTGTGAAGAGCATCTTAGAAGCTGAAATTTTAGTTGAACATGACTGAAACTTTCGTCATGACACTTTAGAGTTTCAAACATGCATAAGTATGATGACAATTTCATAAACCTTAATGATTTCAAAAGGATGAAGACCAAGGTAGAGCGTGTCTATCACTAAGAGACACCTTTTTAATATTTGGGATGCATCTCGTTGCGACATAAAGCTGGCTAATGCATGAGATGATCTTGATTTAAGAGAATGATAACCAAACCCTAAGAGACACCTTTTTAATATTTGGGATGCATCTCGTTGGGACATAAATCTTGCTAATGCATGAGATGATCTTGACTTAAGAGAATGGTAACCAAAACCTAATGCATTCGATAGAATGGTAATCAAGATGAAGGGAATAGGATAACCAATATGCATCGTGTAAGCATAAGCATTAATAGGTTTTGAAGATATAGGCATACCATTTAGTCCTTGAGAGGGAAAAGAGGGGACCCAAAATTTTGGATATGTCAAAAAATTTTGGTTGGTGTTGTAGAAACTATAGCATAGGGTGAACCACTAGTAGAATCTTTCACCTCTATTTCAGTCCTTTTAATAGCTTGAGTGTTAGAATGAATACAAGGAAGTGATGAACTAGATTCTTTGGGTACCACTTGAGTTACTTCGACCATTCATAGATATGCCATTCATTTTGTAACAACCCTTGTAAAATTCCATGTAAAAATATATAAGACCACGGTTGATGGGACATGTATTCCAAGTTGAATGGTGGGTAAGACATCTTAGTGTGGGTATTTATTTAATTGTTTATGGCTAAGGAAATTGGCAAAGGCAATGGTTATGGCTTTGGAAAGGAAAAATGTCATTTTTGGCACATTTATTTATGAAAATAATGGAAATTAGGAGAAAAGGAAGGTGAAAGGTCACAAGTTGCATGTGAGGAGGAAATGAAGGAAGATAATGGAAAATGAAGAAAATAGAGGCCTCATTGATAAAAAGGATTTTGAGGATCAGTTGGCAAGCTTGATCAGTATAGTTTTGGAGCTCTCTCTTTATTCTCTCTCTCTCTCTCTCACTCACTTTTGGAGGCTTAGAGTTTTCTTGGAGCACTTTGGCATTGGAGTAAGAAAGACAAAGAAGGCAAGAGGAAGCAAAGATCAAGCAGGGAAAGGTAGGATCAAGCAGCTACAACATGATTCATTGCAGGTATCGACTTGCATGTGTATTTTCCTTGCTATATTTGGCATGCATGAGATTTCATGTGGTTCTTTTCTATCATGGCATGGGTTTTGTGAGATGTGACAGTCTTCATCAACCTAACCTCATCATTTCTTGATACTTTGATGAGATGGGTTTCTCATATTCAGTGAATGTGGGATAAGGATTTGAAGTTGAGTGGGGTGGATCTCCGAACTGACAAACACATGTCCTAGTGGTCCCTAAACTAGATTGTGGATCACGGTAAAGCCACTGGCCTAGTAGCCCATGAACTGGACTGTGGGTTATGGTAAAGCCAGATTGTGTGCCTTGGTCGGCCTAGGAATCCTTGCTGGTGAATGACGGGATATATGGTAAAGCCAAGATTTGGATTTATCCCCTTTGGGCCTAGTAGTCTCGAGATGGGATGTACATGAAAGCCTGGAGAGCGTGTCTTGGTGTAGGGCCTAGTGATCCATCGATCAAACACTGGATTATCGTAAAGCCTGAGAGACTAGGAGGCACTCAAATTCCTCATGGAGTAGGCAGAGAACTTCGGTGGCATCCATGCTTGTTGGTGTTTTTTTTTGGTCCGTTCTATAATTCCGACATTCATGCTTGTAGTATGGCACGAGGGTGATTGGCTGAAGAGAGACTTGGCTTAGCCAATTTATAGTAGGGTGGAACGTGGTAGTCTCATCTCTGGTTGGTTGATTACATTCATTAATGAGAAATTCACTCCCTTGATTTTCATGTGTAAATGTATTGATGTATATGTGGATTTTACGACTACTATGTTTATGATATTTATGTCCCTATTATGTTGGTTATATATATGCTTTATGAAATCAGGTATGTATGTCTATTAGCATGTTTTTACTTGTAAATGAATCGATAATGTATCTATGGCCTAATAGATGATAATGCAACAAATAACATTAGGGAACAATAGTTCATAGCGATTCTCAGATAATTATGAGATCCCTACACTTAGTTTTGTTGTTTACACCTGTAGGTTACATGTTGATGATATGTTTGACGAAATGCGTGTCATGGCTAGTAGGGGTTTGGTTAAGGTCTTGTTCAAATTATTGCTTTGGAATCATTGTTTCTCTATACTTTTACAAATTTTAAGCTATCACTCCATTCTGAGTAGTGACCTAGGCTCTGGACCTAAAAAAGTGGCTTAAATCATGGGGTTACTGGAATAGAACTGGCAATTTTAGTCTCTGGTCACTGGAAAGCAAGCCTATAAGGGAAAATTTAGGTTCCCGGTCACTCTCTTGTCCATATCATTGTAGAAAATAAGACCTAAGATGTCCAAAAAATTAATGGGACCCAGGGACAAGCTGTTTGAGTGGCTGACATGTCTCGTGAGGATTCTGAAGCTAATGTTGGACGACTATGTGTGATGTTTCTATTTCTTCCACTTACTTAAGGTCACATAGGAGGTAGAATCCAATCATAGTGGCCTCTTGTCTCATGTTTACCCCTGTTGGCTAGTTACTTGGGTAGGTTTGGGAGGAGGGTGTTATAGAGAGGTATCAGACCATGGTTCACCCCTCAAATTGGATGGGCGATGTGTGTTGGTCATGCATGCACGTCAGTTGCATGTGTGTCTCTTACACTTGCACTCCATGTGCTTGTCACATTTCATAATGATTGATCATGGTTGTATTAAGGTTGTCATGAGGAACTTGATGCTTGATTTTGTGGAATGCATCGTCATGAGTATATGGTTGGTTACATATTGTTATATGTCACTTGATTACATTTGTGTATGGTAGGTTGGATTCTCGTATGTTTGATTATATGTATCAATATTTTAGGTTGGTTACAAGAATTGATCGCTTGTGCTTGACTACATGCGTTCATGCATATGTGTAGTTGATCATGCATTGCTTATGCATGTTGATGGTTACATGTGGCAATGTGTACAATGGAGTAGTGGTTGTTGTTATGCATGAGGTCATGGATTTTGTGATTGATATGGTCATGCATTGATGACTGGGCTCTAGCTAGAATGATGTGTATATGGTTTAGTACTCATGTGTTATATGTCTATAAGCAGTTGTTATGCATGTATGGTCTTGGTTATAGTTATGCATGAACAGTAGGTCAAACATGCCTTGTGAAGTAATGGTATGAAATTTAGGTCATCATGGTGTTATTGGTTGTTATGATGCTAATGGGTTGGCTGAGATAGAGCAGGAGATGCAAATCATCAGAATGAGGTTGCAACATTGGACTTTGGTGTAAGAGTAGATCAACATATAGGTATTGTATGTTTGGCATGCAGGTACGAAATTCAAGGATTGTTATATGCATTAGGTTCATATACATTAGGTTTATGTAAATGTTTTTGATGTTATGGTTACATTGCTATGGATGTTAGTTGATTAATGTAGTTATATGCACATGTGTTATATAGTCATGAATGATAGTAACCTATGGTGGTATGCATTTATATTGTTGTCTTAGGTTAGTTAGCTTGATGATTATGTTATATGTGTTGATGAGTATGTTATTGGTCAGTTTGTGGTTGTTATATGTTGGTAACTTGATGTTTAGGGTTATTTCATTGAGACCTTGATGTTGTAATTTGGATTGGTCATACGTGTGATGGTTATGTTCATTGCATTGAAGATATTGATGTTATATGTATTATGTTAACCTCGTTTGGCATATGTAGATGGTTATGGTTGCAATATCCAGGTATGAGCTGACCTATTTGTGATATGGTGTCGTACTAATCTAGACTAATCGTACATATGTGATTTTTATGTATGAATGACAAATGTTTATAAGCTCATGATTTGAACATGTTAGTTAGTTATTTTTATGGATATCATGATTTATGTTTGAGTTTATATGTTGTGAAGTTGTATGGTGCTAAACTAGATTGATTATGTAGGCAAGATTGCCTCCCCTGAGAGACATTAAGGTATGAGTTTTATTACGTCATATTTTTGGTATTTGACTATTTGATTATGATGTCTAATTGGTTTATTTAACATGGTATGGTTGCAAGTTGGTTGAATGTTTGATGAATTACATAATATGAGTATGTGTTCAAATGATATTGTTTTAAGATGGTTGTACTTATACATATGTGTTGAGACAATTGATATGTACTTAAGTATAGTAGGTGACATTTGTAGCGTTATGTCTAATGACTATGAGTTCACTATAGATTATGACATGATTGTTAGTCTTGCTGAATGTTGATTTCAAATTCATAGATATGATTGTCCTGAAATTTGGAACATGTGGTTGACATGTGTGAGCAATTGTTAAAAGCATGCTGATATTAGCGTGACAAGGTAATAGTTAATGTGTTTATATTACTAACAGTTGGGTGATGTGACAGTGCATAGTAAGACTCAATTGTAGCAGGGTAAATGGTGAAAGAAAAAGAATTGGGCAACAATTGTTTTGGATATGGTTGGAATCCCTAATTCCAAACGAACGAGTGCTTTGCATATAGGAAGTCTTCTCAACCATAATCTTGTCTGA
This sequence comes from Pinus taeda, assembly GCA_000404065.3. Lineage (NCBI taxonomy): Eukaryota > Viridiplantae > Streptophyta > Pinopsida > Pinales > Pinaceae > Pinus > Pinus taeda. Next base: position 81,912 of record APFE030098324.1, read on the forward strand.
TATTATGTGGATATGTATTGGATTCATGAACATGTACTTGACATGTATATTAGCCAGTATCTAGTTAAACATGGATCTGTCAAAAGAATTGAAATCCCTTGAGAGATGGCGTGGATGTGTTCAGTTGCAAGCAATGTGCTTGGCACAATAAGATGAGGTAACTAGTGTATTTTTATGTTTATTTATGCACTAAAAATTATGTTTAATGACAACATGATGTAGGGAGTTGCATGGCAAGAGAGGTTGCCATGAAATCTCGAAGAAGGCTCAAGTCAAGCTTTCCTTGGGAACCATGGGGATTTAGTCATGGTGCCTGTTGTTAGTCTTGTGCTTTTGGTCTTTTGTGATTGTTGCACTTGATTTGTGATTTTGATTGTGTCTACTAGATAACTATGCCACTTTGTTGTGGTGTCATATTTCTTTTTGTTTTCATAGTCTTCTTGTTGTTATTTGGACCATTCTTTCCTTTTACTGTTTTCAGAGTCTTAGAAATTGGTTGGTAGAAGAGGACATTAATGGAGCTCTGGGAGAGTTGTGTGGTACCCAATAGGTAATGTAAGACTCAGATGAAGCTACGTGCATGAGTAAGCACAACATAAGGTAATACTGTGACACTTGGTTGGACTGGTTGGGTCCATTGTGGTAAATGGACGGTGGTAGTAGAGTCATGAGAAAGGTGACCAAAAAGGTGAATTAAATGGTTCTGAGGCATTAGATGCCTTGGCTATGTTGGGAATGACTATTATGAATGTTGTGCATGTGTTGCATGAATAAAGAAAGTTCTCTTAACCCTTGACCTTGATATATGCTAATTATGTTATGGTCATGATTATGTTGATGTTTATATATGTATATATGTAGGTGCATGTGTATGTCATGTTTGATAGGGTCATTATGGATCATGATTATTAATGCTAACATTTATGTGTATATATGTAAGTATGCATATCATTGTATGACAGGATCATGATTGTTTATGCTAATGTTTACGTATATGTATGTATGTATCCATGTATCCATGTTACTATCCAACATATCATCAATAATCATTATTGTGGTGGAATGATTGCCTATGTAGGCAAATGGCATGAAGAAGTTCCTACCTATGAGGAATCAAGTGGGAAGAGTAGTCATGACAAATATATGAGGTCAATATCATGTGAATATCAATTTATATTGTATGCTTGTATTATGCCTACGCTTATGTTATGGATAAGTTATACTGAGGGATACATCAGCAAAATGAAAGTAGTGTGGTCTACGACATGCTAGGATAAGCATGGATAAGACACCAAAAGCAAGGTTTCTTGGTAAGGACCATGTGGTTTTGGATGTGCAGTGCTAATGTTGTGCATATGTTATATATGTTGTACATGTTGCATCTATGATGTGTGCACATGCGTTGTTGTGTATATATAGTGTGTGTACATGTTGTTTATGCAGTGTTATGTACATGATGGTACAGATAGTGTCGTGTGAATATTGCGTATGGTGTTAAGCACATGATTGGATATGCAGTGTTGTGTACAGATGATGTTATGTACATGTTGAATATGTAGTGCTATGTATAGGTGGTGTTGTGTGCATATTGTACATGTGGTCCTATGTACATATGGTGTTGTGTACATGTTGTAAAAGTTGCATTGTGTGCAGGTGGTGTTGCATACATGTTGTGCATGTGGCACTGTGTACATGTGGTGTCGTGTACCTGTCATGCGCGTGCTACTATGTACATATGGTATTGTGTACACATTGTATAGTGGTGTAGTGTACATGAGGCATTGTGTACACATTGTGTAGGTGGTGCTGTGTACATGTGATGTTGTGCCCACATTGTGCAGGTGGTGCTTTGTAGATGTGGTACTGCTGTACATGTGGGATTGTGTGCATGTCGTACATGCAATGTTGCGGGAATGTGGTACTATGTATGTGCATTGTGTAGTCATGGTAACGTGACATATGCATTCATTGTGTTGCACTCTATATATGTATTTGTGTTGTGTTGTACACTGGGTGTAAGTGTATGTGTTTTATGTCACATGTAGGTGCATGTATTGCATGGTGTTGTATGCAGTGAGTGATTGTATGTGTGTGATGCACACTATGTGTGCATGAAAATGGTTGAGGAGAAGGCATTGGGTGTTTTTTGGGTGTGGCAACTGATCCAGTGTGCATACGAAATAAGGACAAAGGTGGAAGCCAAGGATTGATGAAAGGATGAGTATCAACATTTTATTTAGTTTTATTATGCATATTATTTATGATTATGGTATATCATGATTATATGTGATCTATGATTCTTCTTTATGATGGTTACATGTGATTTATGATGGTTGTGTTTGAGATAACCTAATGTGATATGTTTATACATGATGATTTAGTCAAAGATGCTAGTTTGACTTGTTATGATAGGAAGTAAACAAGATTTCAAGTATACCTTATTAATGAGCTACCAATGAGGTATGATTTGAAGTTATTTCAATTTATTTTGAATATAATGGAAATTATGTGATTGGTACAGAAGCACGGAAATTCTTAGTTGGATGGATGAAATCAATTGAAAGAATTTGTAGAAACAGTGAAAGAAATTGGAATGGGTAACAGTATGCTGGTAAAGCACTTTAGGAGTAGGGCCATTATCGGACACTAGTACCAAATGGTTTCCATTGATTTCCATGAGCATGTGATGACCAATATGATGGTTTGAGGTAGGTATATGGCCTGGTTGTTTGACTTTTCGATGTGAAGAAACCTTTCAAAAGGATGGATCACCGAGGATAGGGGATGCCAACGAAACTTGGAAGGTGAGCAACTGCATGGAAGAGGTGACCAAATTTCCTGAGGGATTATGTAGCAGATAACGGAAGGTTGGGGATATATTTGTTTTGGTCATGAGCATTTTCAGATGGAATCAAATGCACATTGGGAGTGTGCCCTGGACCAATGAGCCAGTAACTGCTCAATGAAAGGACAAGTGGTGTAGGATTATAATGTTAGACACTGGATGCAGATTTCAATTTGTAGTGGTTTATGGACTTCCTAGGAAGGAGCTGAATCCTGGCATTACTTTGAAGGTGGAGGTTCCATCCTATGGATTCCCTTGTTGATTAATACATACATCATATCCTTTTATTTGTTGGTTTAGCAAATGTGCATATGTGTATATCTGGTCATTGTAAATACTGTAATGAGTTCTGTTATAAAGCTCCAGTATGTGGTATGGTTGTTATTTGGTGATGTTCTCGTGATGTTTAGCTTTTTAGTGGGTCATTCATTGTAAATACTGCAACAAGCTATGTTATAAACATCCATGGCCAATATGTTTTTTTTACAAAAGTCTTGTTGGTATAGGTGTGGTTGAACACCGAGGACCGTGTCCCCCAAGGGGGGGGTTTGTAATAACACTCGTAAAATTGCATGTAAAAATATATAAGACCATGGTTGATGGGACATGTATTCCAAGCTGAATGGCGGGCAAGACATCATAGTGTGGGTATTCATTTGGTTGTTTATGGCGAAGGAAATTGGAAAAGGCAATGGATGAGGCTTTGGAAAGGAAAAATGACATTTTTGGCACATTTATTTATGAAAATAATGGAAATTAGGAGAAATGGAAGGTGAAAGGTCATAGGTTTCATGTGAGGAGGAAATGAAGGAAAATGATGAAAAGTGAAGAAAATACAAGCCTTATTGATAAAAAGGCTTTTGATGATTAGTTGGAAAGCTTGATCAGTTCAGTTTTGGAACTCTCTCATTATTCTCTCTCTCTCTCTCTCTCTCTCACTCTTGGACACTTAGAATTTTCTTGGAGCACTTTGGAATTTGATCAAGAAAGGAAATGAGGTAAAGAGGAAACAAAGGTCAATCAATGAAAGGTAGGATCAATCAGCTACAACATGCTCCATGGTAGGTATTGACTTTCATGTGTATTTTCCTTGTTAGATTTGGCATGCATGGGATTGCATGCAGCTCTTTTCTATCATGGAATGGGTCTTGGTAGATGTGATTGTGTTCTTCACCCTAGCCTTTCCATTTCTTGATAGACTTGATGAGATGGGTTTCTCATATTCGGTTAATGTGGGATAGCCAGATGGATTTGAAGCTGAGTGGGGTGGATCTTCAAACTCACAAACACATGGCCTAGTGGTCCCTAAATCATAATATGGATCACGATAAAAACATTGGCTTAGTAACCCATAAACCGGAATGTGGGTTGCAGTAAAGCCAGATTGTGTGCCTCGGTGAGCTTAGGAATCTTTCCCGATGAATGGCAGGATATATGGTAAAGCCAAGTGGTGGATTTCTCTCCATTGGGCCTAGTAGTCCTGGGATGGGATGTATGGTAAATACTGGAGAGTTTGTCTCTTTCTAGGGCCTAGTGATCCTTGGATCAGATTGTGGATTATGGTAAATCCTGAGAGACTAAGAGGCACTCAAATTCCTCACGGTGTAGGTGAAGAACTCTGGTGGCATCCATGCTTGTTGGTGTGTTCTATGAGTCCCATATTCAAGCTTGGAATGTGGCATAAGGGTCATTGGTCGAAGAGAGACTTGGCTCAGCCCATCTATGGTTGGGTGGAATGTGGTAGTCCCATCTCTGGTTAGTTGATTGCATTCATTAATGACAAATTTGCTCCCTTGATTTTCATGTGTAAATGTACTAATGTATATGTGGACTTTATGGATGATATGTTTATGATATTTTTGTGCCTATTATGATGGTTATATGTATGTTGTATGACAACATATATATATGGCTCTCAACATGTTTTTAGTTATAAATGAATGGATAATGTATCTATGGTCTAATAGCTGGTAATGCAACAAATAACATGAGGGAAAAATGGTTCATAGAGATTCTAAGATAATTATGAGATCCCTACACTTAATTTTTTTGTTTACACTTGTGGGTTACATCTTGATGATATGTTTGATGAAATGTCTGTCATGGCTAGTAGGGGTCTGGTTAAGGTCTTGTTCAATAGATTTCTTTGGCATCATTGTTTCCTTGTACTTTTACTAATTTTAAGTTATCACTCCATTTTTGGTAGTGACCTAGGCTCCGGGCCTAAAAAAGTGGCCTAAATCCCAGGTTCTCTGGAATAGAACTGGAAATTTTAGTCTCTAGTCATTGGCAAGCAAGTCTATGAGAGTTAATATGGGTTCCTGGATGCTCTCTTTCCCGTGGCAAGGGAGAAACTAAGGCCTATGATGCCCAAAAAATTAGTGGGACCCAACGAGATGTTTTCTTAGTGGCTAACATGTTTCAAGAGGATTCTGAAGTTGATATTGGATGACTATGTGTGATGTTTCCAATGGTTCCACTTCCTTAAGGTCATATAGGAGGTCGAACTCAATCACAGTGGCCTCTCGGCTCGTGTTTACCCCAGTTGGCTAGTTACTTGGGTAGATATGGGATAAGGGTGTTACACATTTGATCCAAAACTAGGTCCAATTAGTATTTAAACTCCACATCAAGAGCTCACACATGTTAATCTTCAATGATGATGCAAAGAGCATGGGAAATCGATTATTATATTTAGAATTTTAAAGCAAGTTTATAGTGTTTCTTAGTTTTCGGCATGCTAGCTCATTACCTTAGTAGAGTCACTCAAGGAATTAGAAGCATTGCTTCCTTGCTAGAAGGCCTATTTAGTACCCCGATGAAGTTGTTTTTCTTGGCTCTCTGCACAAAAAAGCTTTCTCTTCTTCCAGCTTTTATTTTATTTTCCTTTTTGATGCATAATGGAATAATTTATTAAGGTGTTCATTTCACCATTGTAGAAGAGGGATCCCAACTTATTTTATGAGAAAGAGAGATTGTTTCTTGTTTTACAGAAACTAAAATATATTCTGAGTTAGGTGTGTCCTCATGCCATACTTCTATGGCACATATCTGACTACCAAGTAGACAATGATACACAATATGACCTATCAAAACTAGGTTGGAAACAAACTTCAGGTTAATGATGTAGGTATTAAAACTAATTAGAGTTCCTCACTAATATCCATTGATATTTTCCTAGCCAAAGGATCAGACTCATGTATAAACATAAGGGACATAGTTTCAATACTATTACCTTGTTTGGTCAATTTAGTGTGATCTAAATTGCTATTTATATTGTCAACCCGGGGTTCGTAAACTGACGAAGTGAGGTGTACTATATGTACTTAGATAACCATTTCCTTAGGCTTTTGTTGTTTTAAGATTTTTAGTTCGTTTTTGGATTTTATTCTTTTCTTAATGTGTGGTGATGAAAGTGAAGTGTGGAGTGTGTGGAGTAAGCTTTACAGTAACTGAAATGAAATCAATTCTTAAGAGAAAACAAAATGCATCAAAAAGCAAACTAATGGCAATGGCCCAGTATCCTTGCTACTGAAAATGAAAAGAAAGCAAAAACTTGAAAAACAACTCAAACTTAAAGTAAAGCAGCTAATTCACACTACTCGAACTTTTTAGATCCTTTGCCCTTCGGCTCAATCTACCTGATGGGAAGTTATCATAAACAAGTTAAGCAATATGATATTTAACTGTTCAGGAAAGTAAATTACATAAGGAAACTAATCATACTACTTGAATTCTTCAAGCCCTTTACCCCTCAGCTCAATCTACCTTGGGGAAGTAATCATGAACATAACAAGCAATATGATAACTAAATGTAAAAAGAAATTAATCACGCTACTTAGACTCTTCTAGTTATTTACCATTCAGCTCAATCTACTTTATGGAAAGCAACTATGAGTAAGTAATATGAAAACTAAATCACACTATAGTTAGTAATCTTTTGATCTCCTGCTGATATAGTCATTTGACCACAGGAAGAAATCATAAATTGTTAAGCAGTATGATATCTAATTAGCAGAAAATAAAATAAACAAATAACAACTTGAAAAGGACAATGTTGAATGTAAACTGTAGAAAATAAAGATTAGCAGGAAGGACAAGATGGACACATATGCCAAAAGTTATTAAAAAAATGAAAGATTGCCCGGGCTGCCTAAGAGAACCTAGAAAAAAACATTGATTAGTTTATAGCTCTAAGAAAACAAAAGTAAAGATATGAACAGTAGAAACATAAAGCATATTATGTACAAACTAATGATAAAACAAAAGCATAATGAAACCAAACAAATACTTTACAGGGCTTCAGCGTGCAGGGGCCCTCTGCCACTTCAGCCAATCAAATAATCACATGGCTATCTTCAGAAAGGTCTTCTCATGTATTTAAATCAACAACATATAAAACAGTGGGGTGACAAGATAACCAGTAGCGTGCGGAAATTACATAAACAGTTCAGAATTTCTATGCATCAAAAGTCTCTTTACATCGTTCAACAACGCGTTATTTATAATGAAAAAAATACTACAGTTAGCTAATCAACTACTATGCTATTAATTGCGTGCCATAGACATGTAGATCTCTTCAGCCGAGATCTAGTGTAACTATCGTTATGCTTCTTAAATCTTCGGAGTGGTTGGCTGTTAGATTCACTGTTCAAGAACGATCTCTAGGTGCGCTGGAGCCTCCGTGAGCTGAGAACTAGGCCACGTATCATTCATGTGCCCATAACAGTGACGTGCCACTGTTGAACTCTTTGGTTGGCCACGTCTTTGACTTTGGTTGACCGCGGCATCTAATGGATGATTTGGCCGGTTCAAAGGGACACGATCTATGTACATGCCATCTGGAGCTTGCCCATGTAGCCCGTTCCTTCCGAGGACACCTGGAGCACAACTTTTAACAAAATAGTTGCGGAATCCTATGCTGGCTGCGGAAACCTGTGTTGGCTGCGGAAACTGACAAGTTTCTGCAGCTGCATGAACAAAAGACTAAACCAAACAACAGACATCAGTATAGTTAGAAAACCATATAAAAAATCCCTTTTAGACTATAATGCAATGATTTAACCACTGGATGAGTGAAGTGAGTGGAGAATGAGGGTTAAGAGGGTGTGTAGGAAGGTGCAAGGTTGAGGCTCAACATACCCCCACTGTGAAGGTGTTGCATGTCCTCATGCAACCAAAATTGAGTGATTTCCCTTTTAATCTACATGCTCTGAGGCTTCTGCAAGGACATCTAGTCCTCTTTTCTTTTTCCTTGATGCCATCATCATCATCATCCTTGGTTTTCTAACCAAACATTTAAACTTGAGGTTAATTAGAGCCCTGCTTAGCTTTTTGCATCTCTTTTTCAGTCTTCTATTCTTCTTCTACCACAGTCTTAATTGGAGCATGGTATTATCATGGACCATTTTGTCTACTTTACCCTGCTCTTTGAGTGTTTCATTTTCTTGTATTATGTGCCCATTTAGGACTTCCAGTTCAAACACTTATTGTTTTAGAGACTGAACCTGTGCATCGAGTGGCAGAGAAGTGCTAGGTCCTTCAGCTAATTGCTCTAGGGATTCTAGGTAATTGTATACCTCTTGCTGATTAGGATCCACATCAGGTGATTTTCTCTATTTGAACTCAAAATCTTGTGGAGGAGGACTGCCTGCTCCTTCTTGCCGAAAAGGACTCTCCTCTCGTGGAGGGCTTGTGTCAAGGCTTGGCTATTCTAGAGATTTCTCAAGTATTTATTCACTTAATTCAATAATGTGGGACTGATATCCCTTGGTTTTCTTCCATTTTCCTTTTAACCGAGAGCTCCTTCTCAAGGATGAACTCACAACTGTCTTTTCTGCACTCTGTTTCCCTTTCTGCTATTTCTTGGCCAAGGCAACAGCTTTGAGATCCACTAGCCTTTCTGACAGAGGCTGGTAGTCCTCTTCCAAGGATTTTTTAGGTGATGGAGAGACTTCTTGAGTGGTTATTTTGCCCTTCTCTTTCTTTTGTTTCTTATTCTTGGGTTGGTCTTCTTCCTCTTTTTGGGCAGTCTCTTCAATTTCTTTAAGAGGGGAGTCTTGGGCTGTAACATTTTTATCCGTCCTCCTACTTTTCCTTGGGATTTTTGATGGACTACTTCTAGAGGCCTCGGCTGGCTCTTGGAAGTAGTTCCTTGTTAGAAATTGTTCCCAAGTATCCTTAGATTTCTTTAACTGCTCCTCAATCAGAATTCTTATGAGCCCATGATGATAGAGATGTGGCTCAATGTTTCCTACATGCTTTTGAACCGTAACACTCATCCTCTTTAAACTTGCTGGTAGAAAATGTGGTAAATTAAGAACATGTCCATCTATAAAATTCATCATTAACCTCACATGGTACATGTACATAGAGCCAAAACGGCCCTCAAATGTAATAAATTTCTGTATGACCAATCATAAACCAGACCATTCTTCTTTCAATACATGCACAGGGATACCTCGGGTGAATACTGTGGTATCCATACCTTGATTTTGTAGCATCGTTCTCCAGATTTGGTCATCTGCGCTCCTATTTTTGAACCATCTTTCTCCGTCTTGAGGCAGGCCTATAGCTATTGCTATTGTGGCCTCGATCACCGCAAACTTTAAGTCTCCCACCTCTACTGTCTATCCGTTAAAGGACCTTGCAAAGGTTTTAGTCACTTCCTTATTATACCCTTTGAATTTATGAATAAACCGGAGCCATTTGGCTTTCTTTAATAATTCCTTGACTTGGGGATAACCTTCCAAGTATTTTGATCCTTTCGGCTTGGCTCTCAGCAGTTTTCCCATTTTCGGCTTTAAATTCACTGAGGGTTTTTTATCTACGTATGAGGGTTAAGGAAGAATGGCTCTGTCACAGAGTTTTTAGGAGAGACTATAGCAGCTGTAATCAGGGTTTAGGACGGCTGCAGTGGCTGTAGTCAAAGCGTCAAGAAAAACGTAGTGACTGCGGTTGGAACAGAGGAAATTCCCGGATCATAGGAAAAACAACAAGTGAGAAGGGGTGACCGTGATCGAGTTCATAAAATAAACATGAGTATATGCGGGGATTATGATATGAGTGGAGTAATGGCTTGATTCTCCCGAGTTAGGTGACTGTATGTGAGATTTACACGTCTCAAGTAGACGACTGCGGAAATTATGGCTTGTAAGAGCCGTAATACAATAGGTCACATCTTAGGAGTACGAGTCATAAATAGAAATATAGTCATTTTTGAGTTTGAACTCGGGTAATCATAAGACCGTTAGGAAGAATGAATGCGAGGTGTATGGAATGGTATTGCGGAGTAGGAATGGTAGTGGGTGAATAATTAAATCATTGCACATAGAAGAACCGGTCATGGGGTAATAACTATACATAATGATGACTTGAAGTGTTGTTTGATAGAGAGTTTTGATCATACCTTTGGACACTTGTCATTCTTTGCTTAAGATTTCTAACCAGTTACTCCTTTTTGCTATTTTGAAGATGCCCCATGTCCTTAGCTCACGTACACTTGCATTGCATGCTTTTGGCACTAACTATTGATTTTATTTTGAAAACAGAGTGATGCTGGCTGCGGAAATCATTTCTAGCTGCGGAAATAGGTTCCAGCTGTGGAAACAGTGGCCAGCTGTGGAAACTGAAACAACACCCCCTGATCTGCACAAAGATAGTTTAGAGGAAAATAGCTGAATGAAAATAGTCCTGAAAGGGGAATTTTAATGATGAAATGGAATGGAATGAAAATGGAGTGAGAATGGAGTGAGAATGATGATGAAAATGAAATGGAAGTGGAATGAAATGGTATGAATGAGTGAGATGGAATGAAGATGGAAAGAACATGAGAAGAGATTTTTTTTGGAAAATATAGAGTGTCAAGTGCCCCTGATTTTCACTCCATATTTTCTGTATAAGACTGCGAATGCATGATTGGTTTTCAGGCTTATACATATTTTATTTTATTTTATTTTTCTTTTTTTTAGAAACCACAAGAAACCAAGATCATGCTGATGAGGGAGAAGGATTCTTCTCCACCACCCTTATTGCAGAATTCTCTTGGAAGATTTTGACAAACTCTTCTCTGGAAAGTGGCTCATGATAAACTTTCAATCGGTGGCCATTCACAATAAGAGGAGTCTGAGATTCATCAATGGTCTTGATTCTTACTGCTCCATTGTCAAAGACTTTATCAGTCTCATATGGCCCAAGACAATGAGTCTGAAACTTTCCTTTGAAGTCTTTAAACTTGGAACCAAACAGTAAGGCCCAATCTCCTTCTTGAAACTTTCTCTCTTTAATATATCTGTCATGCCACTTAGCTCTTTGATGTTGAACTAGATCAGTTCTTAGGATTTCATCTTGTCTAATCTCATCTAGCTCATTCAACTGTTCCATTCTGTGCTTTTGGGCTTCTGATAGATTCATCCCCAACTGAACTGCGATCTTGAAGGTCTTGACTTGAAACTCAATGGGGAGCAGGACTTCTTTCCCATAAACAAGTTCATAGGGAGAATGTCCTGTTTTGTTCCTCCATGTAGTTCTATAGGCCCATAAGGCTTCAGGAAGCCTTTCTGCCCAATCTCTTCTATGGAGATGAACAGTCTTGGTGATGATGCTCTCAAGAAATTTATTTGTAGACTCCACTTGCCCATTTGCTTGAGGATGGTAAGGAGTAGATTTTCTATGCTTGATTTTATATTCTTCCATCAGCTTCTCCATCAAGTTAGATGTAAATTGACTTCCTTGATCTGTCACAATTTCTCCTGGGACACCAAAACGAGTAAATATATCCTCAAAAAGAAATTGAACAACTGAATTTTCAGTGGCAGAAGGCAATGCCTTGGCTTCTACCCATTTAGTGACATAATCAGTGCAAACCAATATATATTCTTTTGTCTAGATGGTGGATTAATTGGTCCAATGAAATCTAAAGCCCATTTTTCAAAGGGTTCGATGAGTACCTGTGGTTGTAATGGCATTTCATTGAAAGAGTCGGTCTCCCAACTCTCTGGCAGCTGCCACACCTTCTGACATATTGGTTTGCATCTTTAAGAGAGAAGGCCAATAATATCCTAAAGAAAGGATTTTATAGGCCGTCCTCTTGTCAGCAAAGTGTCCACCGCAAGGTTCATCATGACATGCCTTGAGGATGTCAGGCATTCCATCTTCCCGAACACATCTCTTGATCACACAACCTAGCCATGTTTTAAACAATTCATTAGAAATCCATGAATAATTTGAACTCTCCTGAATAATTTTCCTTTTTTCATTAGGAAATAAGTGTGGAGGTAGCTTTCCTGTAACCAAATAGTTAGCAATATCTGCATACCAAGGAGCCTTAGTAGTTACTGCAAACAGATATTCATCTGGAAACTTATCCTCTACAGGAGAATCGTCATTAGTATTTTGGATTCTAGACAAGAAATCAGCTACTGTATTTTGTTTCCCTGGTCTATCTAACACAGTAATATTGAATTCTTGTAAAAGTAAAAGCCATCTTGTAACTCTGCCATTGGTAACACGTTTGTTCATGAGATATCTAATGGCAGAATGATCAGTATGGACAAAAGTTTCGTAGTCTGTTATATAATGTCTAAACTTATTGATTGCATGAACAACAACTAAGAACTCTTTCTCAGTCACAGTATAATTTAACTCTGTGGGAGTCAAATTTCTACTGGTGTAGTAAATGGCATAAGGAACTAAATCCTTTTGACCCAACACAACTCCAAGAGCTGGATCTGAAGCATCTGTAGAAATATGGAAAGGAAGTTTCCAATTTGGCCCTCTCAAAATGGGTGCTTCAGATATTCTTGTTTTCAAAGCTTCAAATGCAGATTGACAATGAGGATCCCATTTGAATTCACAATCTTTTGTAAGTAATTTAAAGAGAGGAGATGCTATTTTGGTGAAGTTTTCAATAAATCTTCTATAATACCCAGTAAACCCAAGAAAACTTCTAACATCTTTTTGACAATTTGGAATAGGCATCTTGGAGATGACTTCAACTTTTGATCTATCAACCTTAATTCCATCTCCTGAAATATGATGTCTTAAAACAATCCCTTCAGTAAACATCATAAATCATTTCTCATGACTTAATGAAAGGTTTGTCTCCTTACACCTTATAAGGACCTTTTCCAAGTTCTCTAATGCCTCTTCAAATGAATCACCATAAACTGTAAAATCATCCATGTAAACCTCTACACAATCATGAATTAGATCAGAAAATATTCCTAGTACTGCCCTTTGGAATGTTGCGGGTGCATTACATAATCCAAAAGGAAGTACTCGGTAGGCCAAAGTTCCCCATGGACAAGTAAATGTGGTCTTGTCTTGATCTTCAGGTGCTACCTGAATCTAATTGTAACCACTAAAAACCATTCCAAGAATGAGAAATACTTTTTGCCTGCTAAAGTATCTAATACTTGATCAATAAAGGGTAAAGGAAAGTGATCCTTCAAATTTGCTTTGTTCAATTCCCTGTAATCAATGCAAACTCTCCATTTACCATTCTTTTTAGGTACTATAACCAAAGGAGAAACCCATCGGCTATCTGAAATTGGATAAATGAAGTTCACATTAAGTAACTTTTGGAGCTTTTCTTTCACTATCTCCCTAAGGTTTGGATTCATCCTTCTTTGAGGTTGTCTGATTGGTCTACTGTTTTCCTCAATTTAGATGTGATGAATGCAAGTCTTAGGATCAATACCTTTCATATCGGTATACTCCCATGCAAATGCAGTAGAATGCTTTTGCAAGATTTTGGTTAGCTCTTCTTGTTGTGATTTTTCCAAGTTTTTGTTGATATTCAATGTTTTTCCTGGAAAGATCTCAATGGCGGAACTACCAAACGATTCCATAGAGAAACGAGACATTTGTCTAGATGATAGATACTCAATGTCAGAATCTAACTGAAATTGTGTGTGGTCATACTCTGAAGATGTTTGAAAGTTTTCTAATGTATTCAGAATTTGACTATCTTCACTGATCTCAGAAATAGTAAAGACAAGTTGTATACTATCTTCATCATCAATCCATTCATTATCTCATATTCTGTAATTGCTTTTGCTGGAGGATACAGATTGAACTTCTTTGTTGAATTACCGTCAGAAATATACATATCCCCAGACCTACAACTGATAAATGCATCAGTTGTGGCTAGCCAAGGTCTTCCTAAGATGAGAGGATGTCCACCTAAATTACTCTTGGGAGTTAAAATCATAAAATCTACTGGATATTCCCAAGAGTCTAAGGAGACTGAAATGTCTTCTAACACACCATCTGGTTTAATAATTGAGTGATCTGCAAGTTGTAATAAAGTAGGTGTAAAAAGAAGGTTAGGAAGTTTTAGCTGTTCCATAGTCTGTCTACTCATGATGTTGATAGCATCCCCTAAATCAATCAAAGTATTTGGAATTTCTACCCCATTGATAGTTGTTTTGACAATTGGACTACTAGGATCTACATACTTCTGCATAGTAACTTTTCCCATCATGATATCTGCAATTTTTCCTACCAGGTTGATTTTTCTTGTATCTCTCGGTTTCCTTCCTGGTCTTTTAAGACTTAACTCCTTTATTGTCTTTGCTAGAATAGGAATTTCTTTAATGGCTTGTAACAAGGGAATCTTGATACAAACATTCTTCAATTCACCTAGAAAGTCATAGTCAGGCAACAAGATTTGTTTTTCCACTCCTTTGTCAATTTGTAACCTTTCAGAAAAAGGAGGTGTGGATGAAGATGCAGGTTACTCAACTATAGGAGTTGTGGGGGTTAACTCTTTTTCTTTTCCTTTTTGAGTGCTTGAGTTTTGAAGAGATGCTTCAAAAGCCTTATTGGCTTCAAGAGAATCTTCCTCAGAAATGCTTTGCTTTTGAACATCTATAGAAGGTTTATCCAGAACTCTACCTGATCTGAGTTGTACATCATTGAGAGGAACAATCATATAGGCGGAAAATTAAAATTGTAGACCTTCCATCATGAAAGAATTTTGAGAATTTTGTGGATTTTGAATTGGAAGTTGTGGAACTTGTTGATTTTGAAAAGATGGAGGATTTTGGTAGAATTGAGCAAATCTCCCATAAGGATTTTGCATACCTTTTACCCATGCTTGAAAAGGATTTTGAGGTTGGAACCAAGGTTGTTGCCAAGGATTCCAATTTGGTGGGGGTTGAAAATTCATAGAGTTGTTAAACCCTTGATTTTGTTGCCCCTGCCAAGGTCTCCTTGCAACAAAATAGAGAGACTCAATGGTACTTGGATCTTCTTGAAAGACAGCTTTGAGGCCAGGGATTTAAGGACAATCCTTGGTTTCATGATTCTCTGAACAGATTACACATGTTTCTACAACCTTTGCATCCAAGGGACATTCCCTTAGAGCATGTTTCTTTCTACATTTTTGGCAAAAGATAGCTAAAGCTTCAGCTTCTGCTTTCTGTTTATTATGGATCTTAAGAGTGTCTAGTTGCTCACTAAGACTTCCTAAGATATCAGTTTTGAATTCATCAAGCATGTTGCCAATCTCAACCCTACTTACGGATCCAGTTGTAGATTTGTTTGCTCTGAGGAAAGAAGGATCTCTAGGCCCTTTTTGAGTTTTAGATTTCCCCTGTGAGAGATGAACACATAGCTCTGCTATATCATGAAGTGGAAGTTGAGATATGTCTCATTTTCCCATCATGTTCAAAATATCTATCCATTCATCTCTAATGGTTTTTAATAGAAGGGCTTTTAAGGTTTCCTCATCCAAGTTACTCATTTTTGCTCTTTTTAGATTATATTGAAATCTTCCAAGTAAATCCTCCAAATTTTCATCTTCTTTTTGTACCATCTTGAATACCTCATCCTTGTGATTGGTGGGCATACAATAGTCTAGATACCTATCCAAAAATGTTTGTTTCATAT
>APFE030098325.1:2218-12610 GCA_000404065.3 Pinus taeda
TAAAAAAACATATTAATATACCAACTCAATAAAATTGAATTAAATTAAAATAATTAATATATATAAAAATTTTAAACTAATACATGTTCATTCTACAACATTTTTTCAACTATATTAATTATAAAAATAAATTAATATAATTGCTAATTATCATATTTTATTATTCAAAGTTTTTAAGAAAAAATATATAATTTTATGTTTATTACTGATTTAAATATTAAATCATAATAATGAAATAATAAAATAAAATAGAATACTAATTATTATGTTTTTTATTAAAATTTAAAATGTAATTAAGAATTTATTAAAATTTAAAATGTATTTAAGAATATATATACATATATATATAAACGTTTAAATGAAATTAAAATAAAATAAACAAATTATAGTAAAAATAAACTTATCAAAATAAAATAATAATAAAAATATGGTATTAAGAATTAATTCACGTAGAATATAGCCTTTTTAAATGGTAAAATTAAATGATCTTAGATCCATATTAACTTTGGGACTACAAAGTATCGAAGATCAATCTCTTTTCACTTTAAAAGAGGTTTACATCTCAAGGGATTTGATCCATCTCAGAACTTGGTAGATCTAGTGTTAAGATAACCAACTTAATATGGTAGTGATGTTGTAAGATAATTTCCAAATAAATAAAATAAAATAAAATAAAATAAAAAATGAAAAGATCAATATATTGTAATGTAAACATTTTCACGGGAAAATAAATAAAAACATAAAAGTAAAAATAACAAAATAAGAATAAACTTACAGAACTAAAATAATCATAAAATAAATAAAAATGTAATAGTAAAAAGAACAAAATAAAAATAAAATTATAAAACTAAAATAATCATAAAAATATGGTACTAAGAACTAATTCATTTGGAATATAGCCTATTTAAAGGGTGAAATTAATCGAGTCTAGATCCATTTTAACTCTCAAACTATAAAGCACAGAGAACAAATTTATTTTCATTCTAAAAGAAGGTTCCCATTTCAAGAAATTTGATCGATCTAGATCTTTAGTAGATTTGATATCAAAATAAAATTAATTATATTAATTTCCTACTTACTCATTTTATCACATATTTTATAATTATAAAATACATTAATAGAACTTTAATAAATTTATTAAATAAATTTAATAAAAAATATAAATATATATCACTCATTATTATCATAGATTATACCCAATGAAAAATAATATTAGTAATATACTTTATCTTTATAAAATAGGATTGTAAAATTATTAAACATAATCAAACAATAAATAAATAATAAAATATATAATATATAAGTATTATATATTTATTAAGGGGCTGAACATTTAAATATAATTAAATATCATTATCATTAAATATTAAAAAATTTCAAAATGGATTTAAAGTAAAATTTAAATAAAACTAATAATATATTATTTTATTTAAGACACATTATTATAAAATATTACTTTTAACATTAAAACATTTGAAAATAAAAGGAATATTTTTGTAATGGAATAAAATTATAATAAAATAAATACTAATTTCAAAATTGAGGTTTTTTTTTGGAGTAATTTTGATATTGGAGTAATTTTGTTTTCGCATTTGTGGATTATATATAGAGTTAGAATAATTTAATCTAATTAAGA
This sequence comes from Pinus taeda, assembly GCA_000404065.3. Taxonomy (NCBI): domain Eukaryota; kingdom Viridiplantae; phylum Streptophyta; class Pinopsida; order Pinales; family Pinaceae; genus Pinus; species Pinus taeda. The sequence goes on from APFE030098325.1 coordinate 3,855, forward strand.
TTAATATAAATAGTTAATTATTATTATTGATATGTAACTTGATAAGTTAAACCTTCAGGCATAAAAAAAAGGGAAATTTACACTATAACTTAAAGGTTAATATGATAAAGAGAAAAGAGAATTCACCTGGCTCACACCATCAAAGGATCCTCGTGGTATGTCTGGAGTGAGTGGAAGAATGATTGGAACTAAATGTTTCTGGGATTTTAGATCAATTTTGTACTCTTGAGTGGAGGCTTTGCTCTCTAGGGTTTTGGCGATCTCTACAATGGCAGGTCTCTCCAAACAGCTACATACCTGCTAACACTGATGGCAACATGACTTTTCGATCCCGGTAAGATAGTTTTGAACCTCATGAATCCCCCTAGGGGGAGGGTGCATCGCCTCCCCAATGGACGATGAAGAGCGGCAAAAGAATAGGGAAGGCGACAAATCAAAGGATCAGAGTGAGAACAACACCGAAATAAACTCACAAGAGGCAAAACATGATAACAAAGAACAACCCAAGGTCAGCTCGACAACATGCAAGCTCGTGGCTACTGAATGTCTGAAAGTAGTACCTTCACGGCATCGAATCAATGCTCCGATACAGTATGTGAGGGACCATGATTTGATAGGAAAGTTCATAGAACTTTGGCCGACTAAGAAGGTGCTGTGTGGATGGATAACAGTGAAATGGAACCCAAAAGGACATATCACCCTGCAGCTGGGGCCTAAAGGGTTCTTCACAACCATTTTTAACTGCCTGGAAGACTAGAATAGGATTTTGAATGGAGGGCCCTATTTCTTCAATGCCGCTAGCCTGTTTCTTAGAGGATGGGTAGAGTGATTCAACCCTGATAAGGAGGATCTTAGTTGGGCTCCAGTCTGGATTTGATTGTACTCACTTCCCATGGAGTATTGGGATGAAACTTCTATACAAGAAATTGGTAGTGCTTTGGGCGAATTTATAAAAGTTGCAGAGGAAACAAAATTATGAAGATATACCTCCTACGCACGAATCTGCGTCTACATGCACCTCAACAAGGGCCTTCCAGATGCGGCAAGTTTATTCCATGACTATGTTGAGTGGGTTCAGTTGATTGATTATGAAAATGTGTCGTTTAGGTGCAAAAGATGTCATGCCCTCGGTCATTTATTCATGGACTTTCCTTTATCTCAAAAACCCTCATTCCGAGCCGGACCAAATATGCGTAAGGCTGATGGCTTTACCAAAGTGGCCAGTCGAAGGAGAAGCCATAAGAAATCAGCTTCAAATTCCAAAATGCCTAACCCAGCTCATCCAAGCCTTCAACGAGCAATAGATTTGAAATTCCTGCTCCCCTAGAGAAGGAGGCAACAAAGAACAAACAATCAAAGCATGTAGATTCGAAGTCGCTCCAAGAAGATCCTCTGCCCAAAGATACCTCCTCCTCAGATAAGCACAAGATCCCAACATGGAATACTCAAGGAATGGAGGTAGTCAACTTACAATCTGATTCCAGAATATCATAAGAACTAACAGAAGAATTAAATGAATCTCAACACATGGAGGAGGAACCCAAAGGTATAGATATTGGGGAACTAGACATTTTGGGCCTAGAGCAGGCATGTAGAACAAAAATTTTTGACAAAATTCCAGACTGACAAATAGAGAATATGGAGGAGGTTCTCTCACGGGCACAAAGGCAAAAGTCTTTAGGTATTCAGACTGGCAGCCCATGGGATGGGAGATTCATTACCAAAGATATCAAAAAGCGTGTAAGGAAAATAGACCTCCAACAAACAATCAGAATAGGAGAAATGTTAGTGGAGTCAGGAAGGTACTCCAAGCTAACAAAGTACTACAACTCCCTTCATAATCCTTCCAAATGAAGTTAATATCATGGAATATTAGAGGGCTTAATGGCCCAGGGAAAGGTAGACTACTTAAAAACATGATTATGCAAGAAAAACCACAAATCCTTTTCTTTCAAGAAACAAAATGCAATTCAAGTGCTATGGAAAGAATTGCAGCAAAAGACTGGCTAGGAGGTCTCACCGCTGCTGTGGATGTCATTGGGTATCTGGAGGCCTTGAAATCTTATGGGACACCTAAGCTATTAGGCTCAACAACATCCATGCAAGTAAGAATTTCATCCAAGCAATTTTTCACATCATAGGGACAAATATACACAGGCTTTTAACCAATGTGTATCTCCCCCAAGAGGTTACGCATAAAGAAAAAATCCTGAAAACCCTCTCAGCTATCAACACTGATAGGCCGCACCAATTATGGATTTCAGGGGGTGATTTCAACATGATTAGTAGGCTAGAAAAAAAAACGGGAGTCAGGAAAAGAGGAAATCAGGAAGGGAATCCCCTTAAAGACTTTATTCAGAACAACTAGCTTATTGATCTGCCTTTCAATAATGGACTCTTTACTTGGAGCAACGAAAGAGAAGGGCTACCTCAAATCGCCTCCCGTTTGGATATATTCTTGCTTTCAGACAACGTTATTCATATTGAAGGAGACTGTGTTGCTTCCATCTTGCCTTATGTGAGATCTGATCACTGGCCAATCTCCCTTCAACAGACGCATCCTAGCAACACGACCCGAAGACAATTTTGCTTCGAGGCTTTCTCGATGTCCCATCTAGATTTCAACAACATAATTAACTCAGAATGGAACAATTTCTCCCCTCCAAGTGGTTCAAAGATGTTTCAATTTCAGCAGAAGCTCAAGCACCTCAAAGCCAAGATTAAACATTGGAATCACACTTCTTTTGGGAATATTTTCTAGGCTCAGAATGTCCTCGATCAAGATATGAAACTTTTGCAGTAGAGGATTATCATTTAAGGCCATTTCGATGACCTGTCAGAACAGGAAAAAGTTCTTGAGGCACAAATCATAGAGAGGGCCAAACAGGAAGAAACGTTATGGAGGCAAAAATCAAGAATAAGATGGCTTAAGGATGGTGAGAAAAACACAAAATTTTTTCATAGTACCACCATCCAATGCAGAATGCATAACAACATAACTCACATTCAAAATGATCAAGGGGATAAGGTAGAAACACATGAAGAAATTGAAAGCGAAATACTAAATTATTTCAAGCAAGCGCATCAAGAGACACATGGAGATAGATCACGAGCCATAAAAAAAATTACTTGAAATATTCCCAAAATTATTTCAGTATAGCATAACAAAATTCTTCTCAGGCCTCTAGACTTACAGGAGGTTGAAATGACAGCTCGTCAGCTAAAAGCGAGAAAAGCACCAGGCCTGGATTGATTCACATCTAACTTTTTCTACAATTTCTGGGAATTGATAAAAACAGAAGTTTGGCAAGTGGTTGAGGCATCAAGAACCTTAAGATGGATGTTTCCTGGATTGAATGCCACATTCGTTGGCCTGGCTCCCAAGGATGATCAACCCAGTAGTCCTGACAAATACAGGCCTATTACCCTATGCAACATAATCTACAAGATAGTCTCCAAAGTCATTGCTTCCAGGCTCAAATTGCTGCTTCCACTCATTATTTCACCTGAGCAATCTGGATACGTCGAAGGTCCGCAGATTACGGATGGTATCATCCTAACTCATGAAATAATCCATTCCCTGAAGCAATCCAAGAAGCCAGGTATGCTCCTTAATATAGAGCTTTCAAAGGCTTTTGACAGCTTAGGCTGGTTGTACATTAAAAAAAAATCTAACTGCTTTTGGTTTTTCTCCTCCTTGGGTAAGATGGGTTATGAGTCTCTTATCCTTCTCCTTATTTTCTATTTTGATAAATGGTATCACCTCCTCTCCTTTTCATCCTCCTCAGGGAATTAGGCAGGGATACCCTCTCTCCCATTCCTTTTCGTTATTATGGCAGAAGGATTGGGTCGAAGCATTAAATTAGCCCAGCAATCTCAGCTCCTTAAAGGCTTGTCTCTTCGCAACTCTTCCACCTTCACTCACTATAAATTTTTTGATGACAACATGCTCTTTGGTCATCCTTCTATCCAGGAAGCTGGTTAGCTCAAATCTTTACTGATGGACTTCTCGGATGCCTCAGGGGCTATGATCAATAAATCCAAATCCCAGATATTCTTTTTCCATACCCCTATTATTACCCAAGTAACTATAGCCCGCATTCTTGGATTTTCTATTGCCGTCCTTCTATTCGAATATTTAGGAGCTCATTTAACTACCTCGGCCTTGAAGCATTCCTCATGGAAGATCCTCCTAGAAGAATTGGAGGCTCGCCTTTCCTCTTGGACACACAGAGCCCTAAATATGGCGAGTCATCTAGTCCTTATTACAGCCATTCTTCATTCCATGCCGCTATACCTTTTCTTGACTCTCGCGGCTCCCAAGTGGGTTATCAAAGAAATCAAACATCTCCAAAGATATTTTTTCTGGGGCACCACAAGTCACAAACACAAATGGGCTCTTGTCAAATGGGATATAGTTTGTCTTCCAAAGAGCAACAATGGTACTGGATTAAGGGATCCTTCTTATAGCAATGAGGTCATGGGGGGCCTTATTTCGTAGAAATGGCTTACTACGCCTCTCAACCCCTGGGCTACTCTATGGATAGAAAAGTATGCAAGAAATCGCCCAACAGAGGAATTAATATGAATGTTAGAAGTTAGCATGGGCTCCCTAATCTGGAATTCATCCAAGCAACATAGAAGCCTCATTCAGCAACATAGTTTATGGGAAGTTAAGAACAACAACACTGCAAGATTTTAGGAAGATTCTTGGGAGAAGATGCCCAAGTTAAAAGACCTAATTTCTCAATTGCAACTTCCAGAGCAGAAAGGAAGACATATGACAAGGTTAAAAACTTTTGGAGTCCCTCTTCTTCTCATGGATACAGGCAATGGACCAAAGTGGATCAAATTATAAGACAAGGAACACCACAAGTTCAACAAACTCTTGACTCAGAATTAATGAAAAGAAGAATACAACTATCTAACGAAAGGGATATCCTTAGATGGGGATATGAAGAAAAAGGTACCTTTACTACGAGAGAAGCTTATAATATCATTATCAAGGAACATATGGTGAAAGATCCTCTTTGGAGCAAAGTCTGGGACCCTACCAACTGGCCAAAAATTTCCACCTTTCTCTGGCTCCTATGTCATAACAAGATCCTCACATGGGACAATCTTAGGAAGAGGAACTATCATGGGCCCTTTATGTGCCCTAACTACAGACAAGAGGAGGAATCTATAAATCATCTCATGCACTCCTGGAATACCACTTGCAAGCCCTGGGAAAACGTCGGTTTCCGATGCCAAAAGGAAGGAAAAATACATGGAGACATCATCGCCACAGTTCGTAACTGAGATCAGAATCCTTATCAAAGCAAGATTTTAAATTTCTTATGGAAGCTCATTCTGGGCTTCCTCATGTGGACCATCTAGAAGGAAAGAAATCATAAAATCTTCAAGGATCACTCTCCACCTTTGGAGAATCTTTGGAAAATAATATGCCAAAATATCAAGGAAACCATCTCACTCCATACCTAGAATCAGGAAGACCTTCCTACTATCCCCCAAGAACAAAACATCTGGGCTAATTGTAACCTTCAGTAGAATCAAGAACATGTTGTCAAAGGAACAATTCCTCTGTTGGGTTGTTCACCTAAAAATTGCGCCCCCCTCCCAAGCATACGTTCCAGCTAAACTTTGATGGAGCCTCGAAAGGTAATCCAGGTAATTCTGGCTTTGGAGGGATTTTTAGAGACTCTAAGGGTGATCCTCTTCTATTCTTCCTAGGATCAAAAGGATGGGATACCAATAATTCAGCTGAATTGGAAGGCCTTTGGCAGGGTCTCATTCTAGCGCATAATCAGGGATTCTTTCCACTTATCATAGAAGGCGATTCTCAGATCATCATAAATATGGTCTCCAAAATTATGCAAGGAACTCCCTCAAGTAAAGTGAGCAATAACTGGAGAATGGCGAGAAGGCTTGAGCTCATTGAATGTTGGCTCTCCTCTCACAGGTCGATCAGTTTTAAGCACATCCGCCGGGAAGGAAATAAAGTAGTTGACTCACTTGCTAACCTTGGAGTTGAATGTGGATTGGATCTTCACACAGGATCAATTTCCAGATTAGCCTCTGAAACCCAACTCAACGAATACAAAAACCTGGTGAAGAATGAAAAGAAATAGGAAGGAGAAAAGCACCCGGATGCGGGTGAATTAAATGTCAATTTATGGAATTAATTAAGGGCACAGGAGCTCGTTCCTGCGAGCTGTAGAAGAGAATTGTTCTCCATACTGAAATCTAGCTCAAGTTGGCTCACTTAAGGAAAGAGCGATTCTACCTGAAAATTGACTTAAGTTCTCCCTCTATCTGAGGCAAGGCTATTGCTGATATAATCATGGTGAATACGGCTCTCCATCCCATTATTTACTCCCCATCTTCTTGCCTTTGCCCGTCCCTTGTAGCATTTCTTTGTAGGTCCCTCTCGGCTTTTGCCTTGAGTGGGTCGCTCTCGGTGGCTCCTATGGTTGGAATTTGACTTCCCTCTTTCCACTCCCAGGCCTGTTCTTTGGACTTTTCTCGAATTCTCTTGGTGTTGTCTCGTCTCCCCTCCAAATATTCCTATTTTTCTGATCTTTCCCTTTGTGTCCTCACCATGGTCCATGAATGCATGAGAAGCCACCATGGAGGAAGCCGTGGTGGTCATGGGCATTCTCAGATGGCTCACTCTGTCGAACAAGCCCCGCCCCCTGCTACTCAGCCCTTATCTTAGACGAATTCACCTCCTTTGAGCCCATCCTGCAGGCCTTTGCCGCATAATGCTTTTCAGTCTACTCATTTTAAGTTTCAGAGTAGCCTAAACAAGCCCATTATCATGGCCAATATCACTGCTATCTTTTCTGAAGAAGAGGCTCTGCCTCAAGCCACAACATGCACTTTGGTTGATCTTTCTCACGGTGGTCATAGAAGGGCGGGCAGCCATGCCATTGAGTAGAATTTGGCAGATAAAGGCAAGGTGGAAGGGCGTGGTGAGCAGCATGATGAGGGTGGTTCTCTTGGTGACACTCAGCCACGAGGTGGCAGCTCTCATGGAGCCTATGTCTCGATGGCCATTGTAGGTATCTCCAGCGACACCCATCCCTCGTAAATTCCTCCACGCGACAGTGACATGGCTAGGGATGAAGAAACGTGGTATGGAAATGCATGCCCAGTTGTGGAGGAGCTTCCAGACGAGGACGTTGAAATGTGATGCCACTTGAACAATGTCGTGTCCTCCCAGTTTCTTTCTAGTGGTTCTTTTGGTTAAATTTCAGGCGGTTTTAGGATGGTGGTTTTGGTTTACCCTTGACATATGGGTAGCTTGGTTCTTTTTTCCTGGTGGGGCAGTAGCTTGTAGCTCTTCTGCGGATTTGGTTTGCATCTTTGTTTCTTGTTTCTAGTCTTGACAATTTATGGTTCCTATGATCTTATCGTTGTATTCCGGTTCCAATGTTTGGCTCCTTGTTTTCTGTAACTGGTTCTCCCATCCTTGGGACATTTTTGCTACATTGAATGCTCTCAAATGCTCTTTCCCGAGGCTTCAACTTCTTTGTAACATTATTTTGATTTTCATTTAATAGAATTAGCCTTTACCGAGAAAAAAAAAATGATAAAAAGAAATAATCACAAGAGATTAGAGTTTGAACTGCATCTCCTACATGAAGAGAAGAAATAAACTATTCTCCACCTATTTTAAATTTTTTTAAATGAGATGCCACATAGAAACATTGGATGGAAAAGAATAGCAAGGTGGCACACCTCAAAGGTTTGAATGGCATGTATATAGAGCGATGCAAAATATTTGTGTAACACACTTAGCCCCCTAATGTAATATTAGGGTTGTGGAGTGTAATCAGACTTCTCCTTAAAGGTTAATTACAAATGTGGGGTTAAAGTCTTATTTCTCTCATAACCTTAAATCAAATTTGATACAATTATCATCTTTGGCTCATCAAGAGCTTTCCCATAATATAAATTTCATCTAAATTTAAGCTCTTGGCATAAAGTCTCTGAACTTTAACCCTTTTAAAGGTCAATTTCTTTATTTTACAACCACGTGAAATTCCTAGACATGTATCTAGGTCCAAGTTTGTTGGCTTCATTCTATACTCAAGCCTTTCCATATTGGTGATTTGTGCATTTTCCAAAACTGAGCATTCTGATATGTCGATATATTGATGAAACAACTTAACAATATCTTAATATTCAGAAAACTTTCTAATACACTAATACAATGTTAAATCCATCGAATGTTCAAAGAATTTAGACTTCTGTGATCCATAACATTTGTTTAGAATTTTTTGGCGAAATCACATAAATTGATCATTTGTCGACGCGTTTCGAACCAACCAGTGTGGTTCATCGTCAGGACAAGTTGAAGATACAGATCCAGTATAGCGTGTTAAATAGTCTAAGCAGAGACTTCAACGGCTAGAACGACTAACAACTATTTTTCAACTTAAGACCCCAGTCAAATCTAAAATAATATTACTTTTTTTATAAATATTATCAGATCTACGGAGTCAAGTAAACTGGGTAAAAATAAACCAGAAAAGTGATTAGATATTAAATTTATCTATTTAATTATTTAAATTATTAATAAATACATATATTAATAATATTTTCCAATACCCAATATAATGCTATATTTAATGTTAAGTTATTAAATTATTAAATTAATTACTAGAAAATTATATTAGAAAATAAAATAGACCATGGTTAGTTTTCAAAACCTAACCATTTAATTATTTAAATTATTATATATAAATATA
>APFE030098341.1:5134-55389 GCA_000404065.3 Pinus taeda
TACTAGTACGTAGGTGCCGACCTACAATCTTCTCTCCTCCAGGTACCACGTTTCATAAATTTTCAGAATGGATACACTAAAGCACAACTCTATAATCTGAAGGCCACGTTTCATCAAATTTTCATACTGGACCCATCAATATCATTGAAGTACATAACCACTAGCATCATCAAAAACCCAATACTGAAACATTGAATCCCTGTCAACAAAAGCAGTCACCAGAACACAGAGCATAACACTAAACTCTGCAACAATATTCAGACCCAACTGTATCATCAAAATCATAGCTCAAATGGTATACACTATTTGGACGAACCAAACCCGCGTACATACGGGTTTTTACCAAAGCCAACCCACGTATAGATCTATAAATATTCAATCAGGACTTGCAGCTATTTCAAACTTAAGTTATACCCAATTCAGAACATTACTTGCGTCAGTATACAGATCTAGAATAAACATAATCAATCATATAGAGGTAGTTCATTTGAAACCATTTGATCCCGATCTATCCTTAGATCTTGTTCTCCATCAACTTGTGAGATCCCTCCTTAGCTTAGATCAAGCAACCCATAACCTGAATACTGGATCTCATCCTTCATCAGATATTCAAGACTTTCTTAATTGCGCTTTGCTTAATGATCTTCTTCTCCTTTTATAGTCTTAGGCCTTGCTCAATACCATGGTCCAAAACCATATCAAACCAATACCATGAACCCAATACTAGGGATCAACACATCTGACGAGATACTATGGTCTAAAAATCATAGGTTCAAATTCCAAGGACTAACCGTCACGGACCAAAGGTATGTTTTCCAACATATACGCGCTTTTCCTTGCATGAATGTGCGTGTATACGCATACGCGACTTTGTAACGACTAACATGCGTGTATACGCGGATCTGTCACGATGAACCTGCGTATATGTATTTTCTCTTCATTCTTGTAGTCTTTGTTCATCAACTCCTTGCTGCTGACCTTCTGCACTCTGATTTGTCATCTGAGTGGTTTTGCCATCAAGGACAACACTTATCTCATAATGCCAACAATAACTCTCATCATATCATGACTCAAATATTCTATTTTAAAAATCTATACCTTTCAGTTCATATAAAATTTATTATTTAGAAAAAATGACACTTATCATGATTTAAACAAAAAAAGTTGGACCTTCCGGGTACTGAACTCAGTGGGCTGACTTGTTCTTCTAAAGGCGACCCCCAAGCTATTCCCTTATATTAGCTCTCGACCCTTCTAGCCTTCTTAGGAGCATCTATAAGGAGCTCACGACCAAGTTTCGGAAATTTCTTTGGGTTGGACTATAGATCGGTCGAAAATGGGCCGTGGTGGCATGGGATAAGTTGTGTAAACCAAAGATTCATGGTGGCCTAGGATTAAAAGATCTTGAGTTGCTATCTCATGTCCTTAGTGCAAAAGTTTGGTGGCGATGGTTGCAAGGCGGACAAGAGGTATGGAAGCAACTCTGGGCGTGAAAATATAGGGTTGTGGAATGGCAAGATCGATTGCAACACCATCATGACCTAGTAAATGAGTCCTTGATCTGGAATTGAGAAAAATCCCATCAGAGCCTCATTCAGGATCATAGGTTCTCGGAATTTAGAAATGGAAATAAGGCCATATTCTGGAAAGAGTCTTGGATGCAACACCTTAGATTGGATCAAGTCCTTACCCTCGAAGATATACAAGCATTTACCTCCAAGTTGGGTGCAGTTCACGTTAAGGAATTCTAGCAGGACCCAATCCCAGGGTCGAATGGAGGGAATGGAAATCTTCAGCTCACTGGCTAGCCCATGATTCACCTCTGGACTGGGAAGCTCTCACCTTGATTCTCCGCCAGCGCCCTATTCTCAACAATGGTGAAACAGATAAGCTACAGTGGGGACACCTCTCGAAAGGAATGTTCTCCATCAAGGAAGCTTATTCAATCTTATCATCTACAGGGGACCTGGTGCCAAATCCATTGTGGAAGTGAATATCGTACTCACGATTATGGCCAAAAGTTTCATTCTTCTTATGGTTAATAGGCCAAGGTAAGCTCCTCATATGGGATAAAGTATGGGAAAAAGGTTTCCATGGCCCCTCTTGGTCCCCTCTTTGTCACAATGAGGAGGAGATGGTCGATCATCTCTTAAACTTCTGTCCAAAATTGCTAGAGTTCTATGGCCGCCTCGCAGATGTGTTTGGAGCATCTGACCAGTCAGCCAATAACCCGCAAGAACCACTGGAGACGTGGAGATGGAATCTCTTTAAAAACCCCATTGTCAATAAAGCATGGTGCCTATCATAGGGATTTTTCCTCTGGAATATATGGAAAGCTAGAAATAGGGCATTTTTCTACTCAGAAGCCTTTCAAAGCAATAACATATGGAAAACCATCCTTTAGAACATCAAGGAAACTATGTCAATCTTGCGTTGGTCAGAGGATGATTGGAAAGTGGAGGGTAATGAACGTGTCATTCTAACTACCCTTGATCTCCTCCAGGATTCCTTTGAACTCGGGTGATCCAGGTGGCTCCAGAGACACACACAGGACAAGGACTTAGGAAAGCTCAAAAATCAAAGTGTTTGGATTATGCTCGAACTAGGACCAGAGCATAGATCTCGTTGTCCTGACTGTGGTGGTGCTAATGGTTCGTTAATCCGAGTCTGGATGAGAAAGTTAGAAGCAGTCAAAGTTGGGTTGACTTTTTTATGTCTGGGCAGGGTTAAGGTGCAAACCCAACCTTCCACGCACTAATCACTTTGTTACGCCATGTAGAAAAAGGAGGAGGCAAGGTTTGACCACTCGACCTCCTCCATATTAATCAAACCTTCAACCAACATGCCACAACGGACTTCGTGTTAAGTCTGCCACATTTTTATTATTTAAATGTAGGTTTTCAGTGCGCTCAGGTAGAGGAGGCAGTGCACGAAGTTCGAGGCAAAATTTTGCAGGAGGGCCGAATTTTCACTTTATCAGATTTTGACAAATTTTATATGGTTTCAACACCTCTCGACGCCATGAACGCGATGGAGCTGTCCATTTCTCCATTAGAGTTCTACATTTTTCGGCCATTTTCAGTATGAGGATGGAACCATGATCGCTGCAAAAATAGGGAGTGGAACCATGATCCTTGCAATTTCCCTGAGGATGTAATTTTTCTCCATGTCGGAATATAGTCAAGTTTATAGTCGTTTTTCATGGTTTTTCGTAGGGATCACAATGGAAAAGCTAGATTCACCTTTAGAGTTGCAGGTTTCTAGTCCACCCATGGAGCATAATCTTTTAGGAATCTAGGGGGAATCTAAAAGATTCCTTGAGCCCTAGATTCTCAACTTCTCAGAATTCAAAAATTGGACAGTGGATTTTGCACTATTCGACGTCACAAATTTGATGGCGCATTCAGATTTCTCATTTTCTCATTCTATTCTTCAGCCACTTTTCTAAGTGGAATGCAGGTGTCAAAATTCATGTGCGAGCAACCATTACCATGCAATTGATGCCGTGAGGTCGATGCTCTGAATAGCGTCAGCAGTTTGACATCCACTTCTTCAGATGACCCTTGGTTGTGAGGTATATGTAGTGTTCATGTACATCTTTTGCTATGCATTATGCTGCATAGGTCCTTGATTGATGTTTGATGTGGGATCCTGTTTCTTACTCGTTTTTACGATTCCTTGTTTGATGTGATGCATAATCATCTACATGATGTACTCACTATCCTGATTTGTCATGTTGTGTTTTGAGATCCCTTCGTTGTATGTTGATGGGATACTCATGTGTCACCATGCATGTTTGCATTGAGATCCCTTTTATGCCATGTTGGCAGGATGATCATCATGTATGAGTTTTGTGTCATACTGATAGGAGTCCTTTTGACCGAGAGTTCATATAGTGGAACATCTCTTGGAGCCACTCCTATGTGAGGGAATTTTCCTTGTATGATAGCGACATCACCTCTATGTACATCACCACTATTGATTGCACTTAATGCAGTGGCCTACACCATCTTAACACCGGGGCCTGGAGACATAGTCCCTCCTGGACGAACTCCGTTATCAAAGGCTTATGTTTTCATGTGTTGATGATTGACATGTTCCTCTTCTTTAAAGCGTGCACGTGTATTCACTTATGTTCTTTTAAAAATTCAATTTAACACATCACGAAAGTAAAAGGTCTTGGAAGGGTCCTTCGTCACACCTGGACCTGGATCACTGGGCTAGCTTATCACCCCACAATATGGGAAGCCTCTTCCAACTCTTTCATCTGCCCCCAACAGGGATTTCTTAAGCTCAATTTTGATGGGGCCTCTAAGGGCAACCCTAGGCTGGCAGATCTCGGGGGAATAATTCACAATGACAAGGGGCAAGCGATAAAATTTTACGCACTCTCCTGTGGCGGCACCAGAAACAATGTAGCCGAATTTATGGCCTTCGAAAAAGGGTTACACGTAACAAAGGAAATGTGGGTGTCTAAACTCCAAGTCACAAGAGACTCCTAGATAATTATAGCCATGCTTCAAAAACTCATAGGATCCTCTCTGAACATAGTCATAAAGAGTTAACGATTGGAACTAATAGGGGACCATATTCATTCCAAGCTTTCCTCCTTTGAATATGTAATCATAGAACATGTCGACCAAGAGGGTAATAAGGTAGCTGATAAACTAGAAAATTGGGGTAGTGATCATCAAGGGCAGGATCTCCTCCAGGACTGACCCCCCCTTTCACAAAATACCCACCTGGTGGATCTATGCCGAATAGTGGCAGAGGAAGAGGCTTCCCCGATGGGGGTGAGGAGCCCGACGCACAAAGCATCACGCGGCTCATGTTTGTAAACAGTTAGCATAAGGGTGGAGGGCTGACCTCCCTGCCCTCTCAAATCACCTGGCATACGAAGGAGAGTTGTGGCATTTGTGTGAAATTCCTCAGTGCCTCGACTAGCGTGGGAGATAATGATCTAAGACACATGATGGGTTATGGCGAATTAATTTGTGTTGGAGTTTGAATATTGTTTCACGTTCCTTTTTGGTATTTTGCTTGTCGACGAAGGAAGCGTCACCGATTTTTTTGGGCATGGTGGTAGCCCCAAAGTTTCTTCCTAGATTCTTGGTTAGTATCCCGTGTTTTTCTACGCATGCACAATGTGACTTTCCGAGGTGCTGACTGGTTTGTATTTCTGGTTCATTTGGAAATTGGAAGTTGTGGCTTATTGGTTTCTAGGAGGTTGGTGGAGGTGATATAGTTGGTGGTGCTTCTGGGGGTGGTGGCAAATCTGTGCGTGGCGCTCCTTCATAGGCTAGTGGCCTATAATTGGGTTGCTTTGCTTCTCAGTGTATGATTTTCTGTGTGTTCTGGGGCAAAGGGAGTCGGGTTCTTGAAGGTCGTCATGGTTCCCTGTTGCTGGTGTAGTTGGGGAGGCACTCCTTGGAGTGCTTCGGGTAGGGTTGGGTATTTCTCGACCCTTCTTCTTTTGAATTTTTGAAATGACAATTAATTTATGTGCCGAAGCCTAGGGTGGAAAGATTGGTGGGGTGGTGGAAGTCTGGTAGGTGCGTGTTGCTGCTTCGAGGAGGGAAGTGCTAGCTATCAGCCCTACCTGGGTGGCTAGTGGTTTCAGCCTTGGGCGAGGCGGGCCCGTGTAGGAATTTACAGGGTAAGTTCCTCAGACAGAACACCAAAAGGACACCGCTCACAAATAGATCACAGATAAATACACCAGTATTTTGACGTGGTTAAAACCCTCAGAGAGGGAAACAGTCCACGGCCTGCGCCCACGTGGCTACTACAGGCAATTTATTAATAAAAGAATGAAAATTTACATAAGCTTCTCTCATGCACGGTTAACCTACAAATGACCCTCCATGCGCTTTAAATAGAATTCATGGACCAATCGGGTGTCAAGCACGATCAAGTGTCGGTAATACCGAGGAGAGAATGAACCGTCGGATCACTACATATCGTGACCGTCGGATTGTAAGTTACAAAATGTACAACGGTAAAGAAACACACTTTACCTAATGCTAACCTAACTCTATACTAGACCAAGTTGAACTTAACTATTCCTATGTGTCGGAATATCCTAACAAATAGTTCTATTCCTCCTGGAATCTTCTACTACATTCAGAATGTCTTGTTTAACAATATTCTAGCAAGCTTTAAAGAAATCCACATTAAAACCATCAGGACCCGATGCTTTACCATTCTGCATTTCCTTGAGGACTTCACTGATTTCCTCTTTAGTTACTGGCCTATTGAGGTTGAAATTATCCTCTCTGGACACTAGTCTTGGTATATGTCTTGTTAGATCCTTAATGAAAGGCTCTCTATTTGAAATAGTTTCCTTTGCAATCCCATGAAAGTGTTGAAATAATAGAACTTCTATTTCTTCATGGGTGCTGAGTAGTTTACCTCCCTCATCCTTAATCGAGGAGATTCTATTATGAAATCGGTTTGCCAAGGTTGACCTATGGAAAAATTTGGTGTTTCGTTCCCCTTCTTTTAGCCATTGCACTCTAGAATTTTGTCTCCAAAATATTTCCTCTTGTTTGCATAAAGTCTCCTACTCGTGCTAAAGTTTGGTGGCTCTGTCATTGCTGACTTTATCAAAGCCATCCTTGATAAGGGATTGGTTGAGTATCTGGAGTTTTTTTTCAACATCTTTTTTTCCCTAAAAAATATTGCCAAATTCTTTCTTCTTCCACTCTTTTAGCCTGAGCTTGATATGTTTTAGTCTTTTGTGAAGAAGGAACATACTTGTACCCTGAATGTGCAAATCTTCAAACCACCAACTTGAAATGTTGTTGTTAAAATCTGGATGGGTGAGCCAGATATTCTCAAATCTAAAAGGTCTATTACTGGGAGTACCAATGCCCCTGATCTCTAGTTGAATTGGCCAATGATTGGATCCTCCAAAGGGAAGAATCCTTGCTTCCATTCCTTTATCATTGAGTATAAGGTCCTCTGATATGATAAATCTGTCTAACTTTGAGGCAACAAGAGACCCTCCTCCTCTTCTATTGTTCCAAGTAAAGATACCATTACTTGAATCAATGTCAACCAGCTTCGTAGTGTCCATAAAATATTGAAAAGCTAAGGCATCTTTGGTTAGAGCTCTGGTGCCCCCTTTTTTCTCTGATAGTGATTTGATCATGTTGAATTCCCCACCCATAATCCATGGAATCTCTGCATATCTCTCTCTGAGATCCATAAGAGAATCTAGAAATCTAAGTTTGTCGTCCATTCTCTGAGGGCCATAAACGTTCATGACCAGATAGATCTCCCTATCCCCCACAGGTTGAATGACCACTGATAAATAATTTATGGAAGCTTCAGCATCTATTATACCAATCTTTAGGGGATTACAAAGAGTAAGAATGCCACTTGCTGTATTTTTTCCCTTGACTTCTAGAAACTCAAAACAATTGAGTCATTTACTATGAAGTTCTTTTATTTTTTGAATGGAACATTTAGTTTCCTGGATAAAAATAATATCCAGAGCTTCCTGTTTCATTCTGTTACTAAGTAATCTTTGCTTCCTTTTACTACCTAGACCCCTGATGTTCCAAGAAGTAAACTTCATCATTAAAGATTTGTGAAAGAGTAACTAGTTAGGTCTTTCATCTTACCTGAATCTATCATTAGCTTTCCACACTCCATTAGCAGCTCATTCTAATTTTTTCTGCCTCTTTTCTTTCTTGGGCATCGAGGTGCTAATCATAGTGTGTTTTTTATAGATTTCACAACTTCTTTACCATGGTTTGCCGTGTCACCTTGCCTTTCCACCCCCTTAGCTTGGGTTTTCCATAAGTATAGCTGTTGTACTCTAGAGAACTCTTCTTGAGGTAAGGAATCTAACCCTCCCATGGTTCCCTGTTTCAAGAACCCTTCCAAATCTAGGTGCTCTCTATCTAGAATCTCCTGGAGTTCATGATCCTCCATTTCCATCTGACTCTGGGTCATTTCCTGGTCCATATCCAGTTCTACATTGCTCATCATAGCCTCTTTCTGTATGTTATTGTTCACTGGTTGGTCTTTGTCCTCCTCTGTTTCCTTGTCCTCTGGACTTTCCTCTATTCCCTGATCTACTTTTATCATCTCTTCTTCTTCCTCGAGAACTTGGAACCTATTCAGCATAACTTGAGGCCCTTCTGCTTGATGTTGCTTAAGTCCCCTTTTGCTGCCTTTTCCTTCGTGGCTCACTTTTTGAAAGATTTTTGTATCTTTCGTTGTGGAAGTTTTGCTCTTATTCTATATTTTACTAAGAGGGAAATCTCTGAACAGGTGTCCATGCTCATGGCATCTGCGACATCTAAAAGGAATATGTTCATAATCTACTGTTTGCACCCATTCTTAATCAAAAACTTCCAAGATCAACTCATCTGGTAGAGTTCCAGAGAGATCCATTTCCACACAGATTCGTGAAAAGGAAGTATATTTTCCTCTTCTAGTGGCTTCAGAAGCCTTGAAAAAACATCCTAATTTATTACCAATGGTTATTAACGATTCTGTTTGCCAGTAATCAAGAGGAAGGGAGTAAAGTCTTACCCAAATCGGAACTGATGTGAAAGTCTCCCGCTCTGGGACAAAGTTCATCATCCATGGCCTCATATAGAGGCCAACAACTGCATAGAAGTAGGGCCCTCCTTCAAACACTCTGTCTTTATCCTCAATATTAGTGAATACCACCATAAAGAATCCTTTTGACCCCAGATGTAGGTCAATGCTCCCTTTTAGTTTCCAATGGTATTTAATCCATGTCTGTAAAGATTTTTCAGTGGGCCATTCTCCCATGAATTTACAAATGATAGCATAAGTTTGCATGTGGTCCCTATGTGCCTGCAGTGCAGGATCATTCAGGACTACTCTGGGTGTAACCTCAAATTTGGGCTTACAAGGTCCTTTCTGTGCCTTGGTATTTGCTCCCTTTTCCTTGTCATTTTCTTCGTTTTCTTTTGTTCTTTTATTTTCATGATCTTTGACTCCCTCTTTCTCTTCTTTCCTGCTCTCTTTCCCTTCGTTAGCAAGACCTTTGACTTCTTCCATTGGATTCTTACCTTGGCTGGCAATAACCTGCTTGTAGGAGGGAGTGGAGCTCCCTCTTCCACGCTCTACCATGGAGTTCAATGCCTGCAGAATTTCAACCGTAGTTGTTCTTCACGCTCCCATCCACAACCTCTCGTAACCAGTCTGATCCAATTTGGTATTTGCAATAACTTCATCTTATGCATATTAATGAATTTTTCAATGGTCCAAACTTGTGTAAATTGTAGATTTGATTTTTTTCCATCAATGTTCTTCATGGTTTGTAATTTTTAGTTATATGTATTGTTAAGGTAAGTTAAGGGAAATAATGTTAAGTAATTTAACATTGTAATTTAAGAATATAAGGGTTGTTTTACTCGTGCCTTTATTGCTACAAATAAGAGTTTTTAGATATGGTTTATGCATGATAAGAGTGTCACAAAGGGTTGAAACTTATTGAAGCATTTTTTTATATTTTTCTCTTGGATTATGTAGATGTTTGGGGTTGTTAAGGATTGATATATTTTCCACTTCCATTGATTATTTTCATTATATTTCATACTAGTCTTAAGGCTAAAAAATCATAAGGTTAAGATCTAGGGAACGTCTAGTTAATAGGTGAAATTTCTATTTTATAGTTAAACCTTCAGATTCAAAAATTTCTATAGCATCTGCATAAATGAAAGAAGATCCTCAAGACAAAGAAGGTTAAGGATTACTTGGTAGATGACATGAACTACTACATATGGTGTTGTTGATGGTGTTGGACCACCAACATGACAGGGATCTCCCCAGTAAGAAGTCCCAACTAGACCTCAGACTATTTGGAGTAGGAGTCCCGCCAGTGGGTAGTATGATATCACCTTGACTGTGGTTACGCACAAAGGTAAGTAATATGTCTTTGTTGGTAGCAAGGGTGTGACCTTGTAGAAAGTCAAGGAAGGTGCATGAAAGGCTCTACACATGGAAAGGGGGAAAGTGCGTCCCTTAGAAATCCATGATAATACGCAACTTGAAAGTGAACACATGAGTAAAAAGACATCACGAGATGGAAAGCGGGATAGTCGATGATTCAAAGTGATGTATTATATCAACAAAATCTTTTTATAAGATTCATACAAAAACATACAAAATATTCCATACATAGATGCGTAAATTACAGCTACATACATCATTAGAGTAACCAGGATAGCCAAACTAAAATAACAACATATGCATGAAACGTGCTGGCTCTATTATGTTAAAAGAGTGAAAGATCCAATCATACATACAACCATGACAAACACTAGCCTCGATAGTGGAACATTACAATCATTACTGCCTACTCATCCAAAGAGATGTATTAGCTCTGCACTGTGGAGAAGCCAAGGCTCGTTACAATACACTCTAAGCTTTCTCTAAGTTATCCCTATAGGAAGCTTGGCTCCGAAAATTCTTTATAATGAGTTATTAGGTTCTATAAATAGAAAAGGGTGGGGTGACCCTTGACATTCCCCTTTGTGACTCCTCACCTACCCTCATGACTCTTCGACTTACACATGATTGTTACACTCTACTATTGACACTTGGTCTTTCACTTTTACAACATGTTTACATTACAATCTACACATGTACCCATGTGAGACAAAAATAGGCTTGAGTAAGCCATGCAAGACATCACTAAGACTCAAACAACTATGGGAAGACTAACTCTTCAACATCCTCTTGATGATCGATGGTGGCAAACTGATGCCAAGCTTGGTAGTCTCTTATGGTATCCGCATGCTCTGTGGTTTCATCCTTTTGAAAGAAAGCCCTTGCCTCTATTACATCCAAATACACTGATTTGGCACCTCTATCAAACTCTTTGAATAACATGCACATCATAGTCTTGAGTGTAGCCGTACCAATAACATACTAGTGCATAGTGTCTTCGCTCATTTACTGGCGGCTATGCACAACAACTGATCAAAGTACATGTCCATCTCCAGTCGGACTTGGTTCTTTGTTTATGAGATATTTTTCGGTGTAAATCACATGATATTTCATTTGTCGACACGTTTCGAACCAACCAGTTATGTTCATCGTCAGGACAAGTTGAAGAATCAGATCCAGTTTGCATGTTAAATAGCAAAGAAGAACATCCAACGACTATAATTTTTGACCAAGCAATGACTATATTGACTAATGGCTAAATTTGACTGGGAAATGGCTAGTTGGACAAGACCCGGGGCATAACTATATTTAATTAAAAAATCAAAATAAGTTAATTTAAATGGTTATTAAATTAATAGTTAGTTATACTATTATTAAATTTAAAAATTTTAAAGGGACATATGAATTTATATAAAAGGTTTTAACTATTTTATAATTATTTTAATTTTAATTATATATATATATATATATATATATTATATATATATATATATATATTATATATATATATATATATTAAAATAAATAAATTTAAATGATTATTAAATTAATATAGTTAGTTATACTAAAAGAGAGGACGGCTAGAAGATCAGTAGTTGTTAGGTCCAAGCCCTCTCTTCCTAGTTGTATTTTTCCCTTCCTCCCCTCCCCCTTTTTATAGCTTGTTCTTGTTTTCTTATAAGTTAGTTTCCCCTTGTTATCATGTATCCTTCTCTCTTTGGCCTTTATTATTTAATGAGTTGTTTATATAATATGAGATATTTTAATAGCATTCAGTTTAATATGCTATTAGTTATATACTAATAATTTTAACTTAATTAATAAAAGAAAAATAATTAAGCAATTTAACAATTAATAACAATTAAATAAATCTAAAAATTTAAAATATTATAGTTTTATTCTTTCTATATAGTACTTAAATTATTATATATTATATATATAAAAATCAAATTAAAATAATTATAAAATAGTTAAAACCTCTATGTAAATTCATATCTCCCTTTAACTTTTAATTTAATAATAGTATAACTGACTATTAATTTAATAATCATTTAAATGAACTTATTTTAATTTTCTAATTAAATAT
This sequence comes from Pinus taeda, assembly GCA_000404065.3. Lineage (NCBI taxonomy): Eukaryota > Viridiplantae > Streptophyta > Pinopsida > Pinales > Pinaceae > Pinus > Pinus taeda. The sequence goes on from APFE030098341.1 coordinate 17,160, forward strand.
AGTTATGCCCCGGGTCCTGTCCAACTAGCCGTTTCCCAATCAAATTTAGTCGTTAGTCAATATAGTGGTTGCCTAGTAAAAAATTATAGCCGTTGGATGTTCTGCTCTGCTATTTAACATGCAAACTTGATCTGATTCTTCAACTTGTCCTGACGATGAACCACACTAGTTGGTTCGAAATGCGTCGACAAATGAAATATCATGTGATTTACGCTGAAAAATATCTCATAAACTTGATATGGATCACGAAAGCCTCAATTCAACATTTGGTTCTTTGTCTTCGCCTCAGTGAGTGTGCCAATGGATGGGATCACATGTGTGCACACAATGACACCCATACTCCTGAACACTGGTGCATGTGAAGCCTGTAAGTTGGTGATGAGCTGCGAGAGTTCCTCATAGTTCCGGATATAAATCCGGATGCATGCCCTCAACTCCATTGCCTTTGGCTTCATCATCTTTGGCAAGTGAAATGGAGCTCCCTTGTACCTCATTGTCCATATTTGCATGTGATCGACAACAGTGTGTAGATCTGACAAGATGCGTGCTCTCCTAGCACAACGCTATTGCCAACCATTGAGATGGACGATTAACTTATGCACGGTGACGAACCTAAAGTATAACTTATGCATGACTATCTCGAGAGACGATACTTCATCCAGTATCGATTTCTTCAACTCTGCTATGGCGGATGCTGTAACCTGCTCTTCTCCTTGCTTGGCTGCTTGTAACTCCTTAGCCATGCACTCATTCTCAGCTATCAAGAATATAACACTCGAGTTGGTGGCTTCGACATATGCTCTTATAGCATTGGCCAATGTAGCTACATGTTTGCGCACATCAGAAACCATCACTTGCTCTTCAAACTGCGCAAGAGATTCATGGACATCCGGAGTGGGCACTCTGCATGATTACACAACTTTGTGTTGTGATTCATCGAAATATATGTTGTGTACATCCGCTTCTGGATTTTCCTCAAGTATTTGAGTGTCTCCTTGACCGCTTGGGACTTGCTTTGTTTCCGGATGTGGTGAAGCCGGTGGGGCGACCTCTTGGTTCTGAGGTATGAGGTCAATGTCCTATCTAACTCGGGCTGAACCATATCCATGTCCATCTACTCTAGAATCTATTCAATCTCCTAAGAAAATTCCTGCTCATGTGACTGTTCACCCTGTCTACTATGTGCTAGTTGTTCAAATGAATCAATAACGTGTATAGGTGCAATTTCGTCAATATGTGCATGCTAAAACTCCTGTTGTTCCTATTCCTACCATGTTTCCTTCTCTCTTCTGTGCAAATCTTGTTCTTCCCCGTGTTGCTTCTTCAATTCCCGCAACTCCTTTTCCACTTCCTCCAGCTTTTGCTTCTCTCTTTGCCTTTGCGTGATCCTCCTGTCACGTTGTTGCCTCTTCGCATCCATTGAAATGTGGCAACAAGAATATTCCAATTTTAATTTGTCCTTGAATTAAAATTGAGAACTAAAATTCAAATTTAGTCTCACCAACTACTTGAAAAATAATTAATTAATTCATCTTGAGTTAATTAGTTGGAGAAATTCAAGCTTGAAGTCCTTGTGAAGTCATGCAACAGTTATCCCTTAAATTAAGGAGATTATCCATTGATTAAGGAGATAAGGACGAGTTGTAATTAGTTAGCTCAGTTAACTAAGTTATGTCCAGTTAAATTAGTTCCAAATAGTTTGAGGAACTAATTGTGAGTTCAGTAGTTTATACATGCATGCATCAAACTAGTGTACTCCAGATAACTGAAGATTCTCTCATAAATAACTCATGCATGTCAGTTTAGACAAAGACCCATTTAATATTGAAGATAGGGACAATGTACTATCAGTTGCAAGAATTTTCCTATAAGAAAATATCTTGCATGCAAAAGGAATTCATTCCTTGAGATTTGCGCAGTTTTATAGCGTTTGAGATCAGTGTCACACAAGGTTACAGCTGGAGCACCCAAGGAAAAACTGCGCAAGGAAATAGGAGGCTTGGAGGGTAGAGAATAGGCATATGAATAGTCTATTCTATGTATGAGCAGCAGTGAGGGATTGTACTGAGAGATGGATAGCTATGAGAGCTAAATTTGTGTGTAATCCTGAATTATTTCCACTTGTATGATAATACAGATAGTGGGGTTTTTAGCTAAGGCTTTCCCCTGAGTATTTTCTGTGTTTCATGTGTATTGATTCTTATTCTTATGGTTATATGTGTTCAGCTTTGATTCAACTCGATCTTTAAGCTTCCACAAGTTTGATTGTAGAAGTAGATTAAGTATTTTTCTTTAGTTATATTACATAATTAGATTGATCTACAATGAGAATTTCTACAACATCAATCTCCAAAGCTGCTTTCAACACAAGTGGATCTGCTTTGAACTTGTAGCTTTTCTCCACCTCTGCATTGTCAACAACCTTCCTCTTGCCTTTGTTAAGCACATGTTTGTTTCCCTCTGTTGTTGTCTGAGATGTTGTTTCCTTCTGCATTGCTAACCATTCTACAACTATTCCGACTGGTTCATTGAGCCTCGAGAGGTTGTAGCAATATCTCCATGGGTCTTCCTCAATCCAATGACATGCCCCGTGGATCCAAGGATGATACACTCTACCACAATGGTCCTTCACTAAGAAATGTGGGTTATATGGATTGAAACTTCTAGTGCCGAACATGAACCTCTTGAATTCCTCCATCTCAGCCTCAAAATGCTTGAGATTCTGGATCTCATACAACCCGATATGAAAAGGAAGAGTGAGCTAAGGTGCCTTTTTCTTCCTATGTAGTCTCCCTGACAACCCTGTTGAGATGTGATATGAAACTTCTTGCATGACCAACTTATCCATGGCAAACTTTGGTGAAAAATGTAGATCCTTCTTCGCTTTGTACATCTGGATGAAGGTGCCAAGGGGTGCGACATACCAATCTGCTATGTCACCCAATTCCTCCATCACTGCCTGTGACATGCAAGGTGGATCCTGCTCAAAGGTCATCCTGTATACCAGGGTGACGAAGTGGTTTGATATTTGTATGATAACTCCACAGAAGGTGCATTCGTAGAACAACCTGAAATACATGTTCATAGAGGTTTCTGAAGGTGTCCATGCCCAACCCAAGCCTAGGGATCATAGACAGGCACAAATTGCATAAATTATGTAAGTGAACATGAAAAGATTTTCTTACTAACCCTTGGGTGGATGTCGAGCTTCTTTTAATTGTTCCTTCAACTAGAGAGAAAACATGTCACACCAATTGAAAGGTCTCCCTTCATTCACCAATTGATCCAACATAATAGCCCAACTCCGTGGGAAGGCCTCTGTACTCTCTTAGCTATATAAGCGACATGCGAAGATGACCAAGAGATGATAAGCCTTCCATAATATCCTTTCTTGTACACTTGGTTAGGCATTGTCTGAAACTTAGAAGACTCTCTTACCTAGCTCTTCAAGATGTCTCTTGAGTTTGCACTGTTGCTGGGTCTGATGAAGGGTGTACCCATTGTGATTACCAACTGCGGTAAGTGATACATTTCCTAAAATTTCTTTTCCCTAAAGGTAGCAAGTTCTGACACTTCTCAACACCATTGTCTCTGGATCAATATGTGAGCCAATCCAGTGGATCATGTTTGTGCATGGAAATACGAGATACCTGCATGCAATCCAGTATAATCCAAAATTTTATATGTTGACATAGAACCTGCGGTCTTCCAGATTCTCCTCAAATGTGCCTGAAAATATGTCATTGATGTCTTGCCATTTCATCTTGATCTCCTTGTCTATGAACAACTTAATATCTTCATAGATGGGCAAGCTCATAGACACTTGCTCAACTGCATCTCTAGTTTCACTCTCAACGGTGTCCTTTGACCCTGCTCTCTTGGAAGCCATTGTACCTGTACTGTTGAGAGATGGATGAACACATGTGATATATGGAGACAAAAAAACACTCATGGAAAGCAATCTTTCAGTTGAAAACCAAAAGAAACTTAAGGACTGACATGCAACACACTTGGGTGGCTGACTAGAAGATTTGCGCAATTTTCACTGGGAAGATGGGAGACTGATTGCTAGAACTGCACATAACACAGTCTAGAATGTCAGTGGGATGTCTGTCTGTTGAAATTGTGTAGAGCATAGTCCAACTTGGCCTGCTGAGGATTGAAACAGCGTAGTGCGCAGTTTTAGTCGTCTTGACTGCAACCTGGTCAAATTGCATCTGTGCAATTCCAGAGGCCAACTGAGCACTGCTGCTCAGAATTGCATAGGGAAAGCCTTGGAGGCCACTGTTAGCCATATTTGCACAATTCCTAGGAGGAAGGTAGAGCCTTCACTCTCATAGATGCGTAGTGCAAGCCGGGCAGGGCAAGGTCTAGGACAAGGCAACCCAGACCCGCTAATGGGCGACTAAAAACATTAAAAGGATGAATTCATGTGTGAAGATGAGTGCATAAATAGTGAATGATCATGCACACAAATAGTTAGTGCAGGATTCAGTAAATGGGAAAATAAGTAAGTGTGTGAAGCGAGTCACCGAACGAGGACTATCAGTGTGAAAACAATGTCATGCATGCAACAATAGTGAGATGCAATGGAAAAATTGAAACACTTCTTCTACAAGCTAACATGCATTAGAAAGATAGTAAGCGTTCAACAAAACAAATTAAACAACACTCACACAAACTGAAATACAAAAAGTGACATAAAAGAAACAAAAGACATGGAAAGCAAACTTACCTAGAAAAAGCTGCGCTGAGTGTGCCAGATGCTCCTAGATGTGATGGGGAATGCCAGAGCTCCAAGATCGAAGTGAAGAATGATCTTTGAACCATTGAATAAATAGTTTTCATAAGGTCGAGGTTTATGACGCTCATGCCACAAATCTAGGAAAAAGCGACACTTGGTGGGAGGTTTCCAAAACAACTTTTGCATGTAACCCCCAGCTACTAAAAATGGATCCCTAAAATCTAGGGTTTCTTTTTTACATTTTTCTTTTTTCTTTTTTGGGAAAAAGCAACCCATGCATGCAAGGCAAGATTGGTCAGTCCTGGAGGGAACCGACCAACTTGGGAGCACATGCAATAGGCTGCAAGTCTTGGAGTGACTTCTGCATAGTTTCTAGGCTAAGTGGGTCTCATTGCCCCTTAGGCTCTGTGAAATTTCTAGACTGAAGCCCATGCTATTAGCCAGATCTGCAAAATTTCAGAGGGAAGGCTTTCTACTTGCTCTGCACATTTCTAGAGAGCAGAAGGCTGCCTTGATGGACTATGTAATTCTAGAGAGGAAGGATGGTTCCCCTCCAGTTCTGCGCAATTTTTCAAGTGATAACAACAGCCAGAAAATGACAAAGTCCTGGGATGTCAGCTTGCAGGTGGAAGGCACACAAGATAGCAAACACAAGTTGATAAGCCACTGAAACTCAACTGAAGCATATGTACCTGGACACAATACATGTTGCTAAGGATGGCTGGTATGGACGCACTAAAATGAATCTAAGGAAAAAATTTTGGATTGTGGTTGTAGCCGCTACAACACTTGGCGACATACTGGTAGAACTCCAGCTCTCTGAATGGAACTTGCTTCATGAAAAGCAAGTCTAACTCCTCTAGAAGTATTGTTCGGTTCTTAGATGATTGTTTCCACACTATCTTGATTGAAAGATGTAGCACTTGTCATGCTCTTGATCGGTCAACACACATTCCAAGCCAATTCAACTTAGTTTTTTCGATTAGGGATGAGGGGTATATTGGTGCACAAGTAATATGAATGTGAGTTTAAGTTTTATCTCCAATGTTGCTTTGCTACCAATAGGCCTGGACAGTGCTTCGATGGAGTCACATAGGAACACAAGCATCGCTCCACTGCTGGCGAGCCTATTCAATACCTCAACAGAGTTACTTGCATCACCTCTTTGTGCAGGAAGCTTTTCTCTTCTTTCTCCTTATTCATTTTTTCATTCAAAATTTTTCACATTTTCATTTTTTCATTTTTTTTTTTTTCATTTTTCAAGAACTGTGCATAGGCACTTATTTATTTCATAGGCAGAAGAGGGATCCCAACTTATTGAGAGCATAAGAGGTTGTTCCTTTAGAGAATTATGTTATATATACCTCTGACAGACTTGTTAAGGTTTTCCCCCTCACCTTATTCTACTTGACCGAGCCGACAAGGGTTAACCCAAAAACAACCACTAGAGTAGGTGATACCAGTTAGAGTGCAAGCATCATGTTTTCACGAAGATTCACTTTGAACATAACCTATTTTCCATTGGTGTATCATTAAATGAAGACAACAAGTTCCGCATAAAGAAAGAAGACAACAAATAACCAATTATTAATAGATGTACAAGTCCTATTGTACTTTACCTTTCTTATTTCAAGAATTGAACATGATTTCATGCGAAACTAACTGACGAACATAAACAAGCAAACAAACAAAAAAACAAAGAGTAGAAGCAAATGCGTAAGCACGACGAGTAAGAAAATAAAGCAAGCAAACAAACAAAAAAACAAAGCAAGAAAGAAAACATGCATGCAAGAAAACAAAACATAAATCAAACACTAGCCCTACTCCTAAGCTAATGGTGTATGGGTCTAATCACGTGAAATGATATTTCCAATGCATCCACTGACGCATTGGTTGACCCATGTTGGTGAAGGAATGGTTCGCGAAAAGCACATTTAAGTGAAACAACAAACATGAAAGATATAACAATGAAGACAAAGACACTCCAAGTTTAAATGCATCCACATAAAATAAAAAAGTGAAAGCACAAGACAAGCACTCTGTGGGCTTACCATGGTGTTGTGATACACTGTGTGCAGATATTAAGAATATGCACTCTCTTGATTGTGACAAGCAAGCAAACATGATATACATAGAAAACTTATGTCTTGCAAGTGTGCTTGCTTTGTACGATTCCTCCTATGCATGAGCGATAGAATCATGTGATTCAGGTGGAGGAAGTGAAATCTGTCCGTTGGATAGATATTCAATGCATACAATGAGTGATAAGGATCCTTGGGTAGTTCAAAAATTTCTTGATCAGAAGTGAAACTAACCTCAAGACAAAAAGGGCCTGACATAACCATTCGCTTGGTCTTAAGTGCCTCAACAACCTACGGGGTTTTGACTTCATCGACAGATAGATCATCATAAATAGGTGGTTTTGAAAGATCAACAACGATTGAATCAACATCATGATCAAATACAGGAGTAAATAGATCATGATAGCTACGATTAGAAAAATCAATGAGTTCATCGACATCCTTATGGTCAGATAAATCAAATAGAGGGGTAGATGAGAAGCAAGAAAGTTCACCCTCCACATTTCTGGAAAAGGTAGATAAAAAATCAAGTGGATTTTCAGTGAAGAATTTTTCCTCTTCGTTGTCAAATCATGGACTTACAATAGGTGTGTTCTGTGAATGATTGGAAGTAGATGCATCCGTGGATGAATTTACACAAGGAAAATTAGAGATAGCAGAATGACCAAAGATGTCAGGAAAAAATGGAGGAGGCACGGACATAAGGAGGCCATCCTTCACCACGGGTTACTATTCAGATTCCCAGTCATACTCATCATAAATGACGTTTGGTTGTGAAACATCAACTTTGTCGATGGCTCGATCCTCTTTCACAATAGGTGTAGAGTCTAGAACTGAAGAACACAATACAGTACAATCCAGAGAATCAGCAAAACGTGAAGACAAAGGTTGAGGTAACAAGTGCATATGTCAACCCATGGGCTTCCCAACCAAATATGTGCAGAAATTGAGAGTAGTGAGGGTGGGAGGATGTGACAATTGAACAAAGGTGTGTGCATGTTCTCCCACATCACTCTACGGGGGTGGAGTTGTTTGATGAGGGGAAGGTAGACAATCACTTGTGACAGTAGCGGTGTCTACTTGTGATTACGCAGCTCCATCACCGAAGTATGCTGACTGGGGTTTGAACTTTATCTTCACTTGGGGACAGATGGATTTGTGAAGGCAATATTCAAATCTATCCATGAGATATTGGAATTTAATCTATTTTTCCAGAGCTTCAAACATGAGTAGATAGAAGTGCTTCCACAAATCCATAGGTTGTTCATGCGGGGGCCTTCCGTTGTTTTAACATATTCTTATCAAGAACTTCAAGATCAAAATTATGGAAAATGGATTCGATTAGATCACTGAAGTGCTTAAATGAGTGCACAAAATTGGTAGGCAGGTTGCAGCACCATCGTTCTAGGGATTCATGAAGTGTGTATGCAAGCAACATGCTGACCTCTACGTCATCAAACTCTTCCTCATTCCCCAAGAATGCAAGGAAGTCATATAAGTGCTTAGGCTAGGCCACTTCGCCTTCACCATTATACGTGAGTTCTGACAAGTGATCAAAGAACTCCTTCGTGACTTCAAAGGAATGTGCATTAGAAAAACATCGTGGAGGGTTCACTACAACAATATCCATGATAGGTGTGTGAATATTAAATACAGTATGTGAGGAATCAAATTGTCATTTGGCCCTCCTTCTAGCACCAGAAATGTGGACGGTGCTGGACCTATCAACATTTCAAGGGATATCCCCAGTAAGAATTCCCAACTAGACCTCAGACCATTTAGAGTAGGAGTCCCAGTCATGGTTAGTGCAGTATCACCTTGACTGTGGTTGTGCGCAGAGGTAAGTAAGATGTCCTTATTGGTAGCAAGGGTGTGACCTTACAACAAGTCAAGGAAGGTGCATGAAAGGCTCTAACACACGGAAAGGGGGAAAATTGTGCCCCTTAGAAACCATGATAGCACACAGCCTGAAAGGGAACACACGAGTAGAAATACATCATGAGATGGAAAGCAGGATAACAGACGATCCAAAGTGATGGATTATATCAACAAGAGGCTTCGATAAGATTCATAAAAACACATACGGAATATTCCATACATACATGCGTAAATTAAAGCTACATACATCATTAGAGTAACTAGGATAGCCGAAATACAATAACAACATATGCATGAAATGTGTTGGCTCTATTATATTAAAAGAGTGAAAGATCCAATCATACATACAACCATGACAACCACTAGCCCCAATAGCGGAACATTACAATCACTTCCACCTGCTCCTCCAAAGATATGTACAAGCTCTGCACTGTGGAGAAGCCAAGGCTCATTACAATACACTCCAAGCTTTCTCTAAGTTATCCCGATAGGAATCTTGGCTCTCAAAATCCTTTACAATTAGTTATGAGGTTCTATAAATAGCAAAGGGTGGGGTGACCCTTTACATTCCCCTTTGTGACTCTTCAACTTACACATGACTGTTACATTCCACTATTGACACTTGGTCTTTCACTTTTACAACATGTTTACATTACAATCCGCACATGTACACATGTGAGACAAAAAAAAGTTTGCGTAAGCCATGCAAGACATCAATAAGACTCAGAAAACTATGGGAATACTAACTCTTCGACATCCTCTCGATGATCGATGGTGGTGAAAGGATGTCAAGCATGGTAGTATGTTATGGTGTCCGTGTGATCTGTGTTGACATCCTTTTGCAAGAGAACTCTTGTCTTTGTTGCATCCGGGTACACTGATTTGGCACATCTATGCAACTCATTGGATAGCATGCGCATCATAGTCTTGAGTGAAGTCGAACCAACAACATACTAGTTCATAGTGTCTTCACTCATCTGCAAGTCTGCATTGGTGGCTATGCGCATCAACTGATCAAAGTACATGTCTAACTCCAGTCAGACTTGGTTCTTTTTCTTTTCCTCGATGAGTGTGCCAATGGATGGGATGGCATGTGTGCGCATAGTGACATCCATGATCCTAAACACTCATGCATGTGAAGTCTGTAAGTTAGTGATAATATGCGGGAGTTCCTCATAGTTTTGGATCTAACTTCGGATGCATGCCTTCAACTCCATTGCCTTTGGCTTCATCATCTTTGACAAGTGCAATGGGACTCCCTTGTACATTATTATCCATATTTGAATGTGATTGATAGTAGTGTGTAGATCTGATAATATGTGTGCTCTCTTGGCACAATTTTGTTGCTAACTGTTGAGATGGACAATTGACTTATGCACAGTGAAGGACCTGAAGTACAACTTTTGCATGACTGTCTCAATAAACGATGCTTCATCCAGTATCACTTTCTTCAAATCTGATTTGGTAGATGTTGTAACCTGCTCTTCTCTCTACTTGGCCACTTGTAACTCCTTAGCCATGTGTTCATTCTCAACTATCAAGAATATAACACTTGAGCTGGTGGCTTCAGCATATGCTCTTGTAGCGTCAGCCAATGTAGATAGATGTTTGCACACATCGAACACGATCACTCGCTGTTCAAACTGTGCAGGAGATACATGGATATCCAGAGTGGGCACTCTGCATGATTACACAACTATGTGTTGTGATTCATCGAAATGTATGTTGTGCACATCCGCTTCCAGATTGTCCTCAATGATTTCAGGGTCTCCCTGATCGCTTGGGACTTTCTCTTCTTTTAGATTTGTTGAAGTCGGTGGGGTGACCTCTTGGTTCTAAGCCATGAGGTCAATGTCCTGATCTAACTCAGGCTGAACCATATCTGTGTCCATCTTCTCTAGCATCTGTTCAATCTCTTGAGAAAAGTCTTGCTCCTGTGATTGCTCACTTTGTTTGCTATGTGCCAGCTGTTTGGGTGAATCAATAACCTGTATGGGTGCAATTTTGTCAATATGTGCATGTTGTGCCTCATGTTGTTCCTGTTGTTGTTGTTCTTCCTTCTCTCTTTTGCGTAACTCTTGTTCTTCCCTGAGTTGTTGCTTCAACTACTGCAACTCCTTTTTTGCTTCCTCCAGCTTCTTCTTCCCTCTTTTCCTTTATGCGATGCTCCTGTTGCGCTGTCACCTCTTCACGTCAATCTCCAAAGATGCTTTCAACACAAGTGGATCTGCTTTGAACTTGCAGCTTTTCTCTGCCTCTGCGTTGTCAGCAACCTTCCTCTTTCCCTTTTCAAGTGCAGGTCTACTGCCCTCTGTTGTTGTTGATGATGCTTCTCTCTAAGATGTTGCTGCCTTCTGCACTACTAACCATTCTACAACTATTCTGACCAATTCATTGAGCCTAGAGAGGTTGTAGAAATATCTCCATGGTCTTCCTTAGGCCAATGAAATGCCCCATGGATCCAAGGATGATACGCTCTTGCACAATGGTCCTTCACTAAGAAATGTGGGTCATATGGATTGAAACTTCTGGTGCCAAAGGTGGAGCTCTTGAATTCCTCCATCTCGACCTCAACATGCTTGAGATTTTGGATATCACACAACTTGATCTGCAAAGGAAGAGTGGGCCAAGGTGCCTTCTTCTTCCTATGTAGTCTCGCTAACAACCCTGTTGAGATGTGATATGAAACTTATTGTATGAACAACTTATCCATGGAAAACTTTTGTGAAACATGCAGAGCCTTCTCTATGTTGTACATCCGAATGAAGGTGCCAAGGGGTGAGTCATACCAATATGATATGTCAACCAATGGATCCATCACTTCCTGTGTCATGCAAGGTGGATCCTGCTCAAAGATCATCCTGTATACCAGGGTGATGAAGTGGTCTGATAGCTTTATGATAACTCCACGGAAGATGCATTCGGAGAACAACCTGCAATATTTGTGCACAGAGGTTTCTGAATGTTTCCATGCCAAACCCAAGCCTAGGGATTGTTGATGACACATATTGCATCAAGTATGTAAGCGGACATGAAAATATTTTCTTGTTGACCCTTGGGTGGATGCCAGGCTTCTGTTACTTGTTCCTTCAACCGGAGAGCCAACATGTTGGACCAGTTGAAAGGTATCCCTTCATTCGCTAGCTGATCCAACACAATAACCCAACTATGTGGGAATGTCTCTATACTCTCTTAGCCGTATAAGCGACATGCAAAGATGAGGAAGAGCTGATAAGCCTTCCACAGTATCCTTGTCTTGTAAACTTGTTTGGGTGTTGTCTGGAAGTTATGCAACTCTCTTACCCAACTCTTCAAGATGTTTCTTGAGTTTTCACTATTGATGGATCTGGTTAAGGGTGTATCCATTGTGATCACTAGTTGCGGCAAGTGATACATCTCCTAAAATTCCTTTCCTCTGAAGGTAGAAAGTTTTTTTCCACTGACACTACTCAACACCATTGTCTTTGGATCAGTATGAGAGACAATCTAATGGATCATGTTCATGCATGGAAATGTGGGATACCTGCATGCAATCTGGTACAAGACAGACTTGTGTATGTTGACATATAACCTGCAGTCTTCCAGATTCCCCTCAAATGTGCCTGAAAATATGTCGTTGATTTCCTGACATTTCATCTTGATCTCCTTGTCTATGAACAACTTAGTGTCTTCATAGATGGGCAAGCTCATAGACACTTGTTCAATTGCATCTCCAGTTGCACTTTCAACGATGTCCTTTGACCCTGCTCTCTTGGAAGCCATTGTACCTGTACTGCTGAGAGATGGATGAACACCTATGATACCTTGAGACATAGCAACACTCATAGCAAGCAATCTGCCAGTTGAAAACCAAAAGAAAATTGAGGACTGACATGTAGCACACCTGGGTGATTGACTGGAAGATTTGCACAATTTTCACCGGGAGGCTGGGAGATAGACTGCCAAAACTGCACAGAACACAGTCCATACTGTCAATGGGCTGATTGACTGTTGAAACTACACATATCACAGTTCATCTTGGCCTGCTGAGGATTGAAACTACGCAATGCGTAGTTTTAGTCGACTTGATTGCAACCTGGTCAAACTATATCTGCGTAATTCTGGGTGCCAGTGGAGCAATACCTCTCAGAATTGCATAAAGCAAGCCTAGGAGGCCTGTGTTAGGCTAGCTTTGCATAATTCCTGGGAGGAAGGCCGAGCCTTCACTCTTAGAATGCGCAGTGCAATCCAGACAAGGCAAGGTCTGGGCCAAGGTAGCCCAGACCCACCAATGGGCGACTGAAAACATGAAAAGGTTGAATGCATGTGCGAAGCTGAGTGCATAAAAGAGTGAATGATCATGCATGAAAAAAATTATTATAGTATTAAGTAAATGAGAAAATAAGTAAGTGTGTGAAGCGAGTCACCACAACGACGACCGTTAGTGCAAAAATAGTGTCATGCATGCGACAACAGTGAGATGCAATGGAAAACTTGAAACAATGCTTCTACAAGCTAACATGCATTAAAACAACAATAATCATTCAAAAAAACAAAGCAAACAAAACTCACACAAACCGAAATACGAAAGGCGACAAAAAAGCAGCAAAAGACATGGAAAGCGGACTTACCTGGAAAAAGCTGAGCTGAGTGTGCCGAATACTCCTAGATGCGATGGGGAATGTAAGAGCTTCAAGACTGAAGTGAAGAATGAGATATGAAGAGTCGAATAAATAGTTTTAATAAGATCGAGGTTTATGACGAACATGCCACAAATCTAGGAAAAAGCGACACTTAGAGGTAGGTTTCCAAAACAACATTTGCATGTAATGCCCAACTACTAAAAATGGGTCCCTAAAATATAGGGATGCTTTTTGATTTTTTCTTTTCTGCTTTTTGCTTTTTTAGGAAAAAGTAGCCCATGCATGCAAGGAAAGATTGGTCAATCCTAGAGGGAACCATTCAAGTTGGGAGCACATGCAACATACTGCAAGCCCTAGAGTGACTTCTGTGCAGTTTCTAGCTGAGTGGGTTTGGCTACTCCTCAGGCTCTATGCAATTTTTGGACTGAAGCCCAGGCTATCAGCCAAATCTTTGTAAATTTTGAGAGCAAGCTCAGTGATGGGCTGCTCTACGCAATTTTCAGAGGGAAGGTTGCCTACTTTATCCACACATTTATGGAGAGTAGCAGGTTGCCTTGATGGTTTGCACAATTTTCCAAGTGAGCACAATAGCCAGAAAATGACCAAGTCCTGGAATGCTAGCTTGCAGGTTGAAGGCACACAAGCTAGAAAACACAAGCTGATAAGCCACTGAAACTCAACTGAAGCATATGTACCTGGATATTGTAAGACATTCTGCTAAGGATGGTTGGTAGGGATGCTCGAAAACGAAGCTAAGGAAAAATATTGGAGGGTGGTTGTAGCTGCTACAGTAGTGTTTATGTTCGACATGGAGTTTTGATGATACAAATAAAATTAATCATATTGTCAAATATTACTGAGTATTTATCAAAATTTTGTTATACTTTTTTCTCTTTGCGCCCCAACATTTAGTGGATAATCTACTACGAGTGATCATTTCCAAACTTGTGATGCCCTTTTGACAGTTTGAAATAAACACATCTGCCAATCCACTAGGGACATGTGGTGGTCCATTGTGAAATCTCAACAAAGTTCTTGTCTCATGGGTGCATTTGGCTCATAGGGGCTTAATTATGCCCACTATGGGGGACTAAAAATGCCCATGTGAGGCTCGTTCTGCCTGTTAAGGTGCCTAATATGCTCATTGGAGGCTTAGTGTGCCACCTTAGGGCACAATTTTTACCCATGCAAGGGCATCACAATGGTGATATAATGCAAGTGGTGTTGCAAGTATGCTTCTCTCTCTCTCTCTCTCTCTCTTTATATATATAGATATTACCCATATGTTAATACGTTAGATTATGAAAAATCATGGTATGATGTTGTTCATAGTTGGTGTACTTAGGAAACTTGGTGAATTTCATGTATATTGCTTGCATGTACAAACATGGAGAAAGTTTAGGTTGAATATTTGGATGTAAAAACAAACTTCTTTGGGAATCTACAATGTTGATTGATATTTCAGTTTGCATACCTACATGAAATATTACAAGTTACAGGGTTGTATAAATGTTGTACATATGTGTGTACTTTTATTTGTGCAATTGGAAAGTTAAAACTATTTGTTGTGCAAAAAGACTATAAATTATGTTGTAGGAGAAAGAGGGAAAATTGTTTAAATTTTTCTTCTTAAAATGCACAAATTAATTGAAATGCACTCCCAGTGGTGAATTTTGTATGCTGAGATTATGGATATAGGCTATTGAGTAATGCATTCCCTCATATGAGATATATCTTCCTTACAAAGAAAATGTAGGCACATAATGAAAATGATGTATTTTATGCATGGAAATAGGTATGCTGTAAAATGCATGCCTTAGAGTGAACAATACAAGCCTTGTGTTAGGATTTTCATGATAACTTATTTAAATCATAATGTCAACTAAAATTCATATCTTTAGATGAATTATGCACAATATGCACATCATCCTTATGAAATTGCATGAAAACTGGGCATTGAGGAAAATGCACACATTGTTAGGGGAAAATGCACTTCCTTGAGTGAAAATACATTTTGGATGCATGGAATTATTTTTGAACATGTTAAGGAAGAGTATGCACACCTAGCTAAGGATAAGTGCATTCAAGCATTATAAAAATGCATTGCCTTGATACAATATCCAAATCTATAATGATGTAAACCCTAATCAATTCTTGATTAGTCATATGAATGGTTTTCATGGGCAGAAAATTGAAAATGAATGTAATCCATTATGAGATGATTATGCTACTAGGCAATGATTTATAACAAACATGAATCCAAGCATGACAAGTTGTTTGAAATATACTTAGGCGAATGACTTAGTTACACTACTTGTAAGTTAAAACCTATATTCAATGTTGTACACCATCCTTTTATCATTTTTATTGAGGGTTAACAAATAAAATAAGATATGGTCATAATACCCCGAATTTTGTTTTCAAGAAATATCATTTCAAAAAAATTCATAAACTCAACATACTAGATTAACTACACAGTGGCTAGTAGGTAACTATTCACACTAACAAATTAGAAAATGGAATTGAATTATGAGGAGAAGTATAAACATTCATGAGTGCACATAGTGTTGCAATTATTCCATTACTTCTTTAAAAAAAAATTATAAAGAAGGAGAATTATACAACAGGATTTTGTAAGCCCTTATCCGCATTAAAGAAAACAATGTGCAATCATTAAAGTTTTTAAAATGGTTTAATATATTCTTATCAATGCTTAAGTGCATTATTAAGAGCTATCCAATAAGGCATGGTTGTAATTTGAATAGACTAAATCTAATGGCATGCGATAATTTGAACCAACGGTTCATAATAAAAAAAAATAGCTTAGTAGAGAAATTAATAAAACAAAAAAAGGGTCTTATATAATGGTTTCAACCCATACCAAGATTTTCCATACATCACATTTTGATTGATAGCTGGTCAAAATATTACATTTCCATATTGCTCAAACCTCAACTTGATACCACTTTTTTTTGCACTTGATATCATGTTTTTTTGTCAAATTTTATAAAAACCAACATAAAAGAGCTAGGAGCTTCATGATTTAATTTACCTATTAAATAAGAATATATGGGTTTACATAATCTCCCATCAATCAAATATCAAATTTCTAGGTAAACTTTCCAAAACATTACAAATGTTTTAAGCTTCTTATAAGAGTGTTGTTTGAAAAAGTTTAGAATAGAAATGGGTTAATCAAATTCAATTTTACCAGTCTCTAAAATAGAAGGAAAAGTGAAAATGGGCCTTGAAAGGAAGACAATGAATACAATTCCCAATAATGTAGACAACCTTGATGCTAAAATCTTGACTAATCAAGACCATGATATATGAAACAAGGTTATCAATGGGTTTGTTTAAAGGATTGAGATCTCTATTTATGTCTAATGCATCTTCATTTAAGCACACATGTAGAGATAACCTAGTTTCACAATTATAGTCTTTGCAATAAAACATGTGATTTGATAAGAAACCTTTTTTTTCTTGAAATATAGAGAGTACTTTTTCATATCTACCAAATTTCTTATGGTGTTAGTGGGTGTGAAGGCTAACTTCATGCTCCTCCTTCCTTGGGTTTTGGTAATTTGATCCATGTCGCCCTTGATAAATGGTAATGTTAGTTTTGGTATTTCCACTTCCTTATGAGAGTGTTCTCATTTAACAACCTTATGGATTGGTTTGTCAATCTACCCCTCCCTATAACAATTCATTTGAAAGACATTCTTGTGGTGATCTAGTTCCATATTAAAGTGATCTACATCCAAGATTCTTATGGCCCTCATGGAAAGGGTGTGAATGGTGCCTACTTTTTTATCTATGTGGTGATGATAATTTGCATGAATTTATGTCTTCATGTGTGTCTTGTTTCTGTGGACTTGATGCCTAAGCATCACATAACCCTTCTTCTTGAGTGATGCATCTAAAAAATTATTTGGTGGTCCCTTTCAATTTCTATTATAAATTTTATGTGTTGTAAGATTTTATTAATGTGTTCCAATAATCCTTCAAGATCCCATTTATTATGGGCACATTTGGTAAAATTAATTCACACCCTCACCATGAGGCCAAAAGAATCTCAAATATAGAACACTTAAGGAATTGGATCACCTCAAGAAGGTCTTTCAACTAAATTGCTACAAAGAGGGGTTGTTTGGTAAAAAAATCCACAAGATTTTCAATAAAGGTCATTTTCATAAGGAAGTGGACATCCCAAAACTTCCATTCCATATATCAAGGGTACCATGGATCATAATGCAAAAATCCTGAGGAGGAACACCAAGATAACCTTCACTCTTGATAGTACCATCATAATCTTGTCATACTTAGTGAATGACTCTCTAATCCCAGGAAACAAAAAGGTGTTTATGAAATCCCATGTTCTTGTGGAAAACCTATATTGGTGAAACTAAGTGACCTGAATTTCATTTTCACATCACCAAGCATCTTCTTCTTCTCTTATTCATTGATTGGTTCACACAGGTTTGAGGTTGGGTCAAAAATATTGGTTCATATAGGTATGAAATTGCAAGGTCCAAAGCTCGCATGTGTATTTAGGGTTTTGGTTTCCAACCATAGGCTTGATACAAGAAAATTTTGGTTGCAACTGCAGGCACACAGGTTCATGTGTGTGATTGGAGGGTTTCAGTTGCACACACACACACACACTCCCTGTAGTTGGAACCTAGGGTTTATAGTTAACCACAAATTTCATAAGTTGACCATAGAGTTCGGTAGTTGACCGTCAATGTTTCAGTTGACTGCATGCTTCCGAATTAGGGTTTTGATTATTAATATTGTTGGGCTCATCTCTTGGGTGTTTATTAGTTGGTTTTTCTGAATAGTTTTGTGGTTGAATATATGGATCAATGTACTCTCTCTTTGTTGATAATTTCATGACAATCTAATAAGAAGAATAATTTGAAAGGGTTTTCCCCGTAGTGGGTTTTTTCCTGGTCTCTGACCAATCTTGGTGTTTCTATGCATGGATGCTTTTCTTCTACTGTTCCTTTATGTTTTGTTGCATTGATAATGATATTTTTCTTTCTATATAATTGCATATGTTGCTAAATAATGTTGTAAATATGAATAATGTTATGATGTTGTAGGGTGAATTCAATACGTAAATGATGAAATGCAATTATCTAAAGCAAATAACAATAAATCCCTAAGAAAAGTTAACATGGTATCAGAGTTGGGTTGAATAAAAGTCATTAAGATCTCCCCTACGAAGAGATCTTTGATGGAAGAAAGATAATATGGAGGAGACCTAAAATAATTTTAGTGTTTAAAGGTAACCCTAGGTAATTTGGTTATTAGGGTTTGATGGATATGATGAGATTAAAATTTGGAAGAAACCCCAGGATAAGATGATGTCTAGAGTTTTGCATCATGATCAATGATAAGTTTTTTTAGCACTTGTGTCAGATTTAGTGTAAGCCTAGTTGGGCTAGTCTCAATTAGGCCTAGTTGCTGATGAAGTAGATGAAAATATTGAAGGAAAGGCCGGTTCAAGAGGAATATGATCACCTCTCATTAAAGATAAGTATCTTTTAGATTTATGTTACTTCTTTGTGATTATATTTGTTTTGACTTATTGTTTTGATTATTGCTTCCTGCATATTTGAGTATGTGAATACTTCTAACCTCTAAGATGAGATGTGATAAGCACATCCTTCTTGGGGATCATCTAAGGTACATAAAAAGAAAGCTAGTGAAGGAAGACAAGAACTGGTATTAGAAAGGGAAAGAAGTACCTGAATATGGTTTTCAAATTAGAAACCAAGATTTATAATATTCAAGTACTACAACTACCAATAAAAAATACGAGCTACAAGTTGCAAAGGTATCCAAATACTACGAGGTATGTATAGTATTAGCTGCAATATTGAAGCGAAAGTTAAGCCCTAAGGTATGATGAGAATATCACCTTCATCAATGACTCAGTTATGCATATTAAAGTAAGTTTGATTTATGGTTCACGTGGTATATTGGTGCACTTGATATTTGGCATGTATCTTACATTTTAGACATGATGGATTTCTTGATTTTATGAAGCAAGATAGATACATTGTTTTTTATATATGGTGACTTGGAACTATTCCTTGCGATAAGCATGATATTCATGATAATAAAAGTGTGATGATATGATTGATACTAAGTATATTCTCATTGGATAGTTTTTTATAAGCTTGGTAAGAATTGTCAATGTGGTAAATCTGGATGCCATGACTTGATGATTGAGTAATGTGATAAATAAGTGATGTAGTGATTATGATCCTTGAAGTATGAAGATACACTTATATGAAAATAACCATTGATGAATGTTTGATGACATGTTAATATGTAACGATGAAGCAACTGATGATGACTTTTTATGATATATGTTTGAGAACCTGATATAGTTTGTGATCTAACAATTTTGTTGTAGCATGGAAATATTGTGATAGAAAGATTGATGTCATGAATAATGATGATTGAAGAGGCTTCCCATTCAAAAGAATAGACTCTTGATGAAATCCTAACACCTATCATTATTTGAAAAGGAGGCACTTGATTGTTGAAGGAAAGAATTTTGGTCATGAATAAACATTTGATGTTGTTTTGACAAGTTCTGAGATGAGTAGAGATGGTTTCTCCTAGTTTAATCCCCAACCAATATGAGAAAGGATCAAGGGTGTGGTTGTAAGCCTCCCAACTGCACAAAAGAAGGTCTATGGGTGCAATTGAGCCTATAGGACCAAAAAAAAACTAAAATCTTATGCATAAGATCAGGAGTGCACTAGGAATATGCTAGTCATATAGATAAGGAGTAGATAATAGAAAGTTCTATGAGTAGGAAAGTTTGAATGTTTGAATCATTATAGAGAATGTGAATGTCATGACTAATCTTAAGTTTTCAGAAAGCATTGTATGGTTTGAAGAAAAGCTCCCCAAGCTGGTAGGTCCGCATTGAAAAGTTACTTGATAAAGCCTAGTAGTAGTTCTAATCCAAACCTCTACTTCAAAGTGGTCCAAGGTATTCCTTTTATTTTGGTTTTGTATGTTGATGATATATTATTGACAGGTAGTGAGCCTCTAATGATCAAATGTAAGAGGGAGATTTCCTTTGAGTTCAAAATGAACGATTATGAGATATACTTCCAGAGATATGAGTCTGCATGGCTACATTGATGATTGGGTTAGAAAGAGAAAGAGCACAACTTGAGATTTGTGATGATAACTTGGATGAGCAAGAAATAAAAAGCTTGGTCGAGGTAGAGTATGTTACTACTAGCATGGCGAGCTATTAGATAATATGGTTGAGAAAGATCTTTGGAGAACTATGTGAGCATGTCCTGGATATGACAACGACATATTGCAACGATGAGAGAGGAATTCGATTGGAAGATAGTCTTGTATATAGACCAGATAGATATATATTCATAGATTGGGACAATGTTGTTGTATGAGACAAGCTTAGGCTTATGGTTGTGTTGATGGTAAAAAATGGCATCATCAACATTTGGGAAGGCCATCTGGTCAGATTCAAAAATCAGACCCTTATCCATTTAAATGATGGCTCTGAATGGTTCTAATGGGTTTAGTTACCCCCTCTTTGTGTTGACTTGAGGTGTTTCTAATTAATAAAAAAAAAGAGAAATAAAACTTACCTTCTTGCTGCATGCTTGCAAGAAAGCAATCCTCAAGCTGAATTGAGGGCTCAACCAAGCTTCACTATAATTTTCCCCTTGTGTAAGGGTCTTATAAAATGCAATAGTTAAATCTAAATACAAATATACTCTAAGATGCAAGTGATAGAAAATAAATCTACCTTGATTATGAAGATGTAGATCTAGTCCCAATCGAAAGCAAGGTGATTAAATGAATGAGGATTTAACATGCCCTTTTTATGATGAATAAAAGACTATGGAAAAAGTTCTAACAACTAATATAGTTAATCCATAAAATTCTTTATGTAGAGATTTTAAAATAAAATTGATGTTCCATGAAAATTAGGAAATAGTTCGTTTAATTCCAATGGAAATTAAATTGATTTAAATGACAGATTTTTGAGTAAATAGTTACTCAAAAATCTAATTTAAGCACATGAACAAAGTGAAAATTAACAAAGTATCCATGAGACTAATGAATTATATAGCTAATCCAAAAGACAACCATCTTCATATCAAACAAAAGTGTACATTATGAGATAATTAACACAGATTTGCAATTAAAAGAATGTGATTTGTATTAACAAATAAAAATTGTTGAAAACACAATCAATAAAACCCGATTTATTTTCTCTATTTCTCCATAGATATCCATCAATCCTTTTAAAATGATCAACTCTGCTAGTAGGAAGAAGAATTACAAAAGTACATACTCCCTGCCTCTAAGACAAAGACTAGATTTAGAAAACAAAACCCCCAATATCCTTAGATTTGAGTATTTCCCCTCTTCCCACAGCTAAAAACCCCTTACAAAAGTGCCTAGATCTTCTAAGTTGTAGAGAATAGGAACCCCCTCCTCATTCTACAAAGCATTATTGATAATTTATAAAAAGAGTCCAAAAATGGAGAGTTGTTAAAGAAGTTTTGGATCCATCTATTTTGAAGCTGCAAATCCTCTTTTTTTCCTTTGTTGGTGCAATAACAATGCTGCAAGATGCTTTAGCTTCATCTTCTCCAACAAATCTCCTACAAAAACCAATAAAAAATGAAATAAAAGGAATTGATTTGCACATAAAAATCAAATGGCCAAAAATTGGGAAAACAAATTTGCCAACTAAAATGCAATTAAATAAATAAAAAGAAAACAAATTTGAGCTTTCCATTGATCCTTATAAATACTTCTATGGCCCAAGAAGCTTGTCTTTGAATGAATTTGCAGCAACAAAAGTTTCATCGAACCAAATTTTCTAAAATAAATTTAGAAATTAGTTTTTCGTGCAAATTTGGAGCTCCATTTTTTGCTAAATTTTAGGGAAAGTTAAAGACCAAATCTATTCATGCAATAACTCCCAAAATATTCTCCATCATTTTATGTTTTCAACGAACCATATTGGGACTTATTTGGTCAATTAGAACACAAGATAAAACTCTCCAAAGTCAAGATGTTAAAACTGCTACTTTGCTAAAACGTGCATGCTTAAACAAAATTTAAACATTTTATTTAATATACAAATTAAAAACAAAATTTTAATTTTAAAACTATATTTAATTTTTAATAATTCTAATACAATAATTAAATAAAATAATTATTAAATCTAATTATTAATATTTATAAAAATTTAAAATATAACAAAATTTAAATCAATTAAAATTATATAAAAAATTACTTATTTAAATAAAATAATTTAAAATCCATTATTTAATAAAAAATCAGAGATGTTGAGATGCTGATGAGAAACCACACTCAATGCATCAATCAAAACGCAAATCCAAGGAAAATAAAAATCCCACAAAATGCACAAGATTAAAAGGTTAGAAGAAGTGAATTGAACAACATTTACATAGAGAGTCCCCATTATTATTAGGAAGAGAATAAAGTAAAAATAGGGGGATATTGTTTTTCCACAATAATTGGTGACACACTAGGCGAAAGAATTATCTTTGGTTGAAAAAATTATGAGTTCAAATTGATCAAAAAGTTGAAAAAATAAGTTATGATAGATAAGTACTTTGAACAAACCGAGTCTAAAACCATGAATCCGCAATTTAAGGAAATATT
This sequence comes from Pinus taeda, assembly GCA_000404065.3. Taxonomy (NCBI): domain Eukaryota; kingdom Viridiplantae; phylum Streptophyta; class Pinopsida; order Pinales; family Pinaceae; genus Pinus; species Pinus taeda. The sequence goes on from APFE030098341.1 coordinate 40,193, forward strand.
TGATTTGAAAGTTACCTCATGTGAGTGATAGAAGGGTGCATATCAAAAGTTTTAAAGAAAGGGTACAACCATTGATATAAACAACCTCCTTTACCTGGCATTGATTCACTGCTAGTGAGCGTCCATAGCCCCAACGGAGTTGTCTTAGTACCATACGTGCATAGCCCCGCTACTAGGACCCTGTTTAGTACCTCGACGAGTTTACTTGTTCTTCCCATGCATATGTGCTTTCAACATTATTTTACCACCCTTTTGATAAAATTTATTTAGAGAATTTATTTTTGCAATTGGATGAAGAAGACAGGCTGGTACAAGAGATTTTAAAGGTAATGGATATAATACTCATAAAAGTTTGACTCCCACATCTTTCCCTACAACTGTCAATCTAGAGGCTCTTTATGTGAAGTGAGTGAAATGCAGAGATTCATAGAGTTAGACTCAAGCTAGTTCTTTATTTAGAAATATGAACTCTATCACTTGGAAAAGATGTATGTTCCTCAATGGGAAATGAATTAAGGTGAGAGCACTCCTAATTCTATAAAGATGTCCATTTAAGGTAGATGAAAACCCATGAAATTCTTGAAGTAAAAATTTCCCACGCATGCTAACCAATGTTGGGTAAGATAATTCCTTCCATATAAATTTTGGGGACATCACCAAAACCAATGCGAAGGGAAAGTGAAATCAACACTCCAAAACTTCCCAAAAAGAAGAAAGGAGATGCAAACTAAAAACCGAAATCGAAAGAAGACTTCAACAAGGATTTATGAAAAATATCTCAACAAAAGAACAAACATGAGGGAATAAACATTATTTTTTTCTTAAGTTGAGATCTTGTTAAGTTGTCTTGCAAAGTTGCAATTGATTAGGTTTTAATTCAAATAAAAATTCTAACTTTAGAATAATGATTATGACAGAAATTGATGTCAAATACGAAGTTTATTTCTTTGAAAATTTTCTTGTTTCGAAACTAAGCTTGCATAGAAACATCACAATGATATTTTAATAAAAATAATAAGGTTTTGTGAAACAAATTAGAGGTTCAAAGACTCTAATTTAGCTGATTTGCAATTTGATTGACATCATATTTATTTTTCCAAAGATTCAAAGCAAGCAAAACGAGGAGAGAAAGTTCCAAATTGGAGCAAGCAGGGGTGCAAAAGTTTCAAAGTGATCCTTGAAGATCCACAAAAACAGAGCTTTAGATTGGTGAAAAATAAAAACCACTGAAACGAAAAGCAAAATAAAATGGTAACAAATGAAAATGAGCATATGATACTTACAATCGAAGAATTTAGCTGAAATTTATTGCAATATACTAGTTTTCTCTAGAAAAATGTATCTTCTTCTTTTGATTGGGATTAAAAGTATGAATAAGTTGCATCCTATAAAGTTTTTGTTTGTCCAACAACTGTCACTTATTAAATCTAGACTAGAGCGAGTGTTAAGCTAGAAAAGTCACGACTCATGTTCAAGGGATTAGAAATCATTAGCAATGAAAATGTGTTTTTTTATAATTGTAACAACATTTATGCCCTTTTCCTTTTCTAATTTTATATCAGCCCCAAATTTTCATAAAATTGCACAAAATCAAGCTAAATCCCCAACCCATATAATGATTCATATAAATACAAAGAGATGACTTGATTATTGTGTGATCATTAAAAATGGAGCGATATCACAAGATAAATGGCAATCAAATATAAATTGACCATGATCCAAATTACCTGTGCATATTTTGAGTATGCTTACCAATTGGCTACATTAACATAGTGGTTGCTCAAGAGTGTCCCAAAAAGACGAAGGGTGCACACTAAAAAGATGGCCGGGATAATAAGATTAAGGTTGGAGGGAAAAGTGAGGATGAAAGTAGAAATGAGTTATTGGTTAGTTAAAAAGACTTTTAAAACAAGACTCCATAATCAATTTATACCCTCCTTCTAGCGCAAAAAATGTTGATGGCCAAAAATGACCTCATGAACATTTGGGAAGGCCATCTCGTCAAAGTATCAAATCAGACCCTTATCCGTTTAAATGATGGCTCTGATTGGTTCTAATGGGTCCAATTATGCCCCCTCTCTATTGACTTGAGGTGTTTCTAATTAATAATCAACAAAAACAGAGAAATCAAACTTATCTTCTTTTTGCATGTTTGCAATAAAATAATCCTCAAGTTGAATTGAGGGCTCATCCAAGCCACACTATAATTTTCCCCTTGTGTAAGAGGACTTCTAAAATGCAATAGTTAAATCTAAAAACAAATCTATTCTAAGATGCGAATGATAGAAAAATAAATCTATCTCGATTAGGAAGATGCAGATCTAGTCCTAACTGAAAACGAGGTGATTAAATGAAGATTTAACATACCCCTTTTATGAAAAAGTTCTAACAAATTATATAGCGAATGCATGACGTGCTTTGTGTGGAGATTTTAAAATAAAATTGATGTGGCATCAAAAGTAGGAAATAGTTCGTTTAATTCCAATGACAATTAAATCGATTTAAATGACAAATGTCTAATTAAATAATTACTTAAAAATATGATTTAATCACATGAAAAAAGTGAAAATTAATAACATATCCATGACACTAATGAATTAGATAACTAATCCAAAAGACAACCATTTTCATATCAAACAACAGTGCATAATATGAGATAACTAAAACAAATATTTATTTAAAAGAATGTGATTTGCATTAACAAATAAAAATATTTGATAATACAATCAATAAAACCTGATTCCTTTGCTCTATTTCTCAATAGATCTCCAACAATCCTTTAAAAATGATAAGTTTTTCTATATGGAAGAAGAATTACAAAATGCATACTCTCTGCCTCTAAGACAAAGACTAGATTTCAAAAAGAAAACCCCCAATATCCTCAGATGTGAGAATTTCCCCTACTCCTACATCTAAAAACCCCTTACAAAAATGCATAGTGCCTCTAAGTTGTAGAGAAGAGGAACCCCCTGCTCATTCTACAAAGTATTGTTTATAATTTACAAAAAGAGTCCAAAAATGGAAAGCTGTTAAAGAAGTTTTGGATCCATCTCTTTTGGAGCTGCAAATTCTCTTCTTTTCCACTGCTGGTGAAATAACAATTCTCTAGGATGCTTTAGCTTCATCTTCTCCAAAAGATCTCCTCCAAAAACCAATAAAAAATGAATTAAGTTTGCACATAAAAATCAAAGGGCCAAAAATTGAGAAAACAAACTCTCCAATTGAAATGCAATTAAATGAATAAAAATAAAATAAATTTGAGCTTCCCATTGATCCCTGTAAATATTTATATGGCCCAAGAAGGTTGTTTTAGAATGAATTTGTAACAAAAAAAAGTTTCAACCAGCCAAATTTTCCAAAATAAATTTAAAAATTGGGTTTTTGGTGTAAATTCCAAGCTCCATTTTTTGCTAAATTTTAGGGTTGACTAAATTTGGTCATGCAACCACTTCCAAAATATTCTTCATTGTTTTAGTATTCCAACAAGCTGTCCTAGGCCTTATTTGACAAAATAAAATTCAAGATAAAATTCTCCAAAATCAAGGTGTGAAAACTACTAATTTACTATAAATTACATGAGAAAAATTTAGACATTCTACTAATATATAAATGATCAATAAAATAAAATTCTAATTTAAAACCATATTTAAATTTTAATAAAAAAAATTAAATTAAATAATCATTAAATCTAATTTATTAATATTTACAAATTTTAAATATAACAAAATTTAAATTAATTGTATATATATATTTTAAATAATTTATTATATCTTAGGTTTTATTATTATATGGTATATATACATAGTTTTTCAACCTCGTGGGTTTTGTAGATTAGTTAAAATTAAATTAATTAATAATTAAATTAATTACAATTAATCTAATTAATTTGGATTAATTAAATTAATTAATTAAAAAATTAATATAATTAAAAAAAATAATATAATGATATATATATTTTTTTCCAGAAAGAAAAATCGTAATTTTCATTATTAAGAAAATTACATGTTGTAAATGCCCTTGGCAAATGTAGTAAGTTGACCATGGTCCGCTGTGAAATGTTTGCAAAAACTGTAGCAAAATTTACAAAAAACCCCTGCTCAGGTGTATTGATAGAAGTTCATTTACATAATATTTACATATCCATAAAACTGTGCAAAATATTTAACAAAAAGGTATTGTAACTAGGGCCCCTCCGCCCTCTGCAAAACTTGGTCTATATACGACCTATGGTAGTACTGATAAACATGTGCATGAGTGTGCTCTCTGATCAACCATTCTCCTCGAGGATGATTCGTTGCCCTTTACGATAACTTGTCCGTGACTGCATTATGTTCCCTGTAGATATGAGTGCAAGAAACAAGATCAAATTGTAATTTAAAAAATAAAACATCATCCAATATTGTTCTGAACGAGAAAGCATGGCATGTAGTAGTGCAATTGAACAAGTTTATGACCATCTTAGAATCCCCAAATATTTGTAGTTGTCTACAATTTTGGATGTAGCAAAGTGGAACAGATGGCGAAGGGTCATTAGTTTTGCAAAATTGTTAGTGTCATTTCCTGGCCCTAGACTGGTATGGAAATAATGTGATTCAGAGATGTGAAGGATGATGCCTCCACCACATCCCTGATCTTGGGCTGCACTGTCGAAATATGCCCAAGGTATCCTTCTATCAATGACCTTAGGAGTAATGTGCTTTGTCTGGGTGTTCAGTGTCTCCTCTGGGATCTCAAGAAAACTCATACAAATATTTGGGATGATCTGAGCCCATATAATTTGTTTCCCTAGAAAAATGTTGTTGTTCTTGTAGATCCAAATGTGCCAAGACACAATCAGTGGCAGGTTCCTCATTTTCAAGGTCAACACATTGTTCCACCAGTTGTTCCAGACCATATTCATATCATCCCTTGACAAAGTTTGTGCTAACTTGAAGATCTGTAGGACTTGTGCCCATACATTCTGAGTTGTTGGACAAGTGAGAAAGAGATTATTGGTAGATTCCTCCTCATTTTTGCAGAGGACACACCAAATTGGCCCCAGGAAAGCCCGTTTCCTTAGATTAGTTTCAGTCGGAATTTTTTCCTCAATAATGTTCCATATAAGTAATTGGGACCGAGGAGGACCCTGAAGCTTCTAGATATTCTGCCACCAATTTTTTAGAACTTCCATTTTATGTCTTGCATGAATTGTAATGTATCCCTCTTTTGGAGAATAGGTCCCATTCTGTGCTAGTCCCCATTACATCTCGTCCGGATCATCCCTTAATCTAACATGTGATTTAGTTAAGGATCTCAAATATGTCCCCCATTCCAAGTGCCATCTATCATGGATATCTAGATTTGTCCCTGATAGCCAGGTTTGCTGATATACAACGGTGTTTTGGGGGTCCCCTATATGAGCTATAGAGTAGATATCGTTTTGATTCAGATTATCAATCAGGGCCTGTGGTAGTAGATGTGAGTTCCCACATCCAATCCATGGATCTATTCCGATACGAGCATCCTCTCCATTGCCTATCCTCAATGTGAGTCCCTTTATAATAGTATGGAGGGTATTCAACACTGCCCTCCAAATGACCGAGATGTTCTTTTTGTTCCAAGTTGGTAGTATTAACCAATCTAGTAGTGGTGTCGACCAGATGTATTTGTAGGTGATCACTTCTATCCACAGGCTTCTTTGTTTCAAGAGTAACCATCCCAGTTTCGTTGCCAGTGGCTGGGCGAAGGCAGATAATTTTTTTGATCCCCACCTCCCCCACTTTTTGGGGATAGCTATGCTGCTCTATTTGATCCAAGCATATAGTTTCCCCTCTTTATTTGCTTTCCATAAGATGTTGCATCATATTCTCGGTATCCTTTGTATAATTCCTTGTGGAATCTAGTCCAGGGACATCCAATAAATTGGTGTGGCTTCGAGGATAGATTTAATAAGCACTAGTCTACTGGCGCTGGATAGTAATCTGTGGCTCCATAGATTTAGTCTTCTCTCTATCCTTGTGATCAACCAAGTCCAGTTTGCTATTTTGTATCCATCTAAGTTTATCTTAAATCCCAGGTACTTCATCCCATCCTTCAGGGCCTATACTTGAAACGAGAAGTTTTGGAGAGCAAGATTAGATTCTTGTTGTGTACATCTTGAGAGGGTTATGGTGGATTTAACCTGGTTAATATCCATCCCAGTTACCGAGCTGAAAAGCCTTAGAATCCTTGTGAAGGTAATTATGTCCTATATGCCTCCATCCAAAAAAATGAGGATGTCATCAACAAAGAGGAGGTGAGTCAGTGCGCATTGGTCTGTTATCTTTAGTCCCTTGAGGTTTCCAACACCCTTCTTCGAGGCAATATTTCTATTGAGACCTTCCATAACCAGTAGGAAGAGTAGGGGGGAAGGGGACATCCTTGTTTGAGTCCCCTCTCAGCCTGGAAGGTGTGAAAAGTCGATCCGTTGATTAATATTGTAAATGAGCCTAAGATAATACAACACATGATCCATCTAATTAACTTTGGGGGGAATCCCAGGTGGGTAAGTAACATCTAGAGATATAGCCAGCTCACTCTATCAAAGGCCTTTGAGAGATCAATTTTGAGCATCATTCCTTTAATGTTATTCAGCTTGACGGAGTGGAGGACCTCTTGTGTCGTGCCTATGGCCTCATGAATTTGATGGTTTTGTAAAAAGGCAAACTGTTTCAGGGAGATATACTTTGATATAATAGGTTTGATACGATTATATATGATCTTGGCAATGATTTTATAGAGACAATTGCAAAGGGATATAGGACGGAAGTCATTAAAGGATAGAGGAGAATCCAATTTGGGGATAAGGGAAATGAATGTGGAATTTATGGGTTCATGTAGTCTGCCTTGGGTATGACTTTCTTCCACGACTGCTAGTAGGTTAAGTCCAATAATGTCAAAAAAAGTTAGGTATAACTCCACAGGCCATCCATCTGGACCCCGGCTTCTATCTCTTTTGAACCATTTCAGGGTGCTCTCTAGTTCCCCCAAGGAGACAGGTTTATTGAGGTCCTCCAGTATTTCAGGATCCACGAATTTGGGGAAGTGCCCAACAATGCGGATAATATCAGGCAGAGTAGCACCTGGAGGGCTTTTGAACAACTATTTGAAGTGAGAAGTGCCTAACTAAGATAGATGAGAGTGAGTGTTTGCTGACGTTCCATGACCCGAGGGATGTTGCCAAATCATATTACTGGCTTTCCTTCCATTTGCAAATTTGTGGAAGAATTTAGTGTTTCCATCCCCAGCTTGTAACTAGATGGCCCTGCTTCTAAGTCGCCAAGTTTCTTCCCGAGCCAATAATGTCATGGATCTTTTGGCTTCCATCTCTACTAGCTTCACTTTTGACTCGATGGAGTTGAAGTCTCTGCCATGTTCATCTGTTAGATTGGCTATCTGGGATTCTAAATAAGATATGGCAAGGTCCTCCTTGACTTTCTTCTTTTTGGCCCAATCAATCGAGATTCTCCTTTGGTAGTACAAGTTATTGTAGAAACCTACTGCCTTCCTCCTCTCAATTGAAGGGGGGTGGGATTTCCAGTAATCTGTGACCATATTGAGGTAGTCTGTATCCTTTAGCCAGGTCAAGTTAAACTTATAAGGGGCCTGAGGCTTGGCTGTGGTTCCTTCCAATTCCAAATATATTGGTGAGTGATCAAATATGCCTCAAGATCCCACCCATTGTGTGAAGATGGTGAGAGTCATCAGCAGGTCTTCATGGATGAGGAACCGGTCCAGTCTTCTCCCTAAATTTGCCTCACCGATTCTTCTATTATGCCAAGTAGGCATCTTCTTATTCATAGGAATGTCAATGAGGCCATGTTGATCTAGCAAAGTGCTTAGCAGATCTGAAAGTGGATCAAGTTGCAAGTGATGACCCCAGGATTCTTCATGACCAATGGAAAAGTTAAGGTCACCCCCTAGTATGGTTGAGGAACTGATCATCAGGTTGTCCAGAAATTGCTTCCAGAAGTCCAACCTATTTTGATAGGGTGCATAAATATTTATGATATGGATCTGTTTACCCAAAATTTCTGAGAAGAGATCCATACCAAGAAATCCGAGTCCACCCCAAGAGGCTATCACCTTGATGGTGTGAGGATTTATTCCAAGAGCGAGTCCCCCAGATATTCTAGCAACATCTAGAGCTTAGAAGTGCCACCTAGGCATGATGCCCATGAGGGCTTTTACAATCTGGTCTGAAGGCCCTAAAGTTTCCCGAAGGAAGATTATATCATAGGGTTCACAACACAAGAGTCTCTTGAGGGCTGGCCAGGCCCCCACTATTGAAGGAGAGCCATTTCATCAGGGAACCTTAGCTAGGGTTTTTGCTACTCTAAGCACCCAATCAATCGTGTTTTTATGGCCCTGGGAAATGTCATCCCCTGTGATTTTAATAGGTTTGGCTAAGTTGGAGGGTCTCCCTCCAGTAGGCTTATGGTTAGATGAGAAGGGAGTGATACCCAGGCCCAGAGTATCAGGGATGGATTGCCTACGGGGCCAAAGATTATATGCATGAAGGCCAGAGGGAGTGTGTTCAGATGGCAGAGGGGTTTTGTCCAGACCAGAAATCAACAGTGGGGTAGTGGAGAATAATGGCTGCAGTGGTGTATTGAACAAGTAATGGGAGCTGTATATAAACATGAGGAACGTACAGACGAAACCACAAAGACAGATAAAAGATTAAAATGCAAAGTAGAGGAGCAGGGAGCAGAGTCAGTACCCAATGTAGGAGCAGCTTCTGCCGTAGATCTGGATCTAGTCTTAGGAGGAGATGGAGGCAACATCTGGGAGGCACTAGAGGTTTGAACTGTGTTCCCATCATCTTCCTTTGTGCGATCCAGATCTAAGGGTACACGTTCACCATCGGATCTTATGATAGTCTATGCATCGAACCCTTAGCTGTTCTAGTTGAAGGCATGAGAAGAGGACAATCTTTATAGAGGTGTCTGACCTTGTGGTAGCACCTGCACTAGAAAGGCACACCTTCATAGTCAAGGTTTTGCCTGCGAGAAAAATGTCGCAAGAACAGGGTGATATTCTCCTCTAGCTCAGCCCTAATATCCAAATGCACAATATTCGAGCCATGGTCATGATCTTGGTCAATTCGAAGGATTGATCATGATCTAGGTAGGTGCCCAGGGTGTCCCCAATTCGCTTGAAGATGGTAGGGGTCTAGTATTGTAGTGGGAGACCCGACAGCCAAACCCAGATAGGACCCACCCCCAACTGTTCTCTCTCGGAATCGAACAATGGATCCCATCGCTTCAACAATACTGGCGTCATTTCAACATGCCAGAACTTGGATAGGATCCAATCAGTGTATTCCTCCCAGTGGAATTGAAAGCCAAACCATCCCCTTGCCAGAACATGGATGATGGGAAAATCTTTAAGGAGGGAGCCCTAGATTTCCTCTATCGAGAGTCACAACCTCTCTACAGTGTAATTCCTCCCACAAACGCACCCAACTAGCACCTTCTTGGCAGTATTATCCACTTCTCCCATCGTGAGATCCTTACCCAGGGCAAGCTTTATGTCTCTGTCTCCAGCCCTAAGACACCTACCCTTTTTTTGTTTATCTAAGCACTTGACTGTCGAGTAGTCCTTTAGCAGTCCACAAATTCCTTGGTTCACTGTCTATGGGGTGGATGGGGTAGATTTAAGGGTAGGGATCGGCGAGCTGAAGCATCTAGAACGGATGGGTGTGCTAGGGTTAGGGTTAGAAACGGTGGGGTTTGAAGGCCTGTCAGGGGGATGAGGGTTAGTGGGGAGGGTTTTAGGAGTCGATCCAGAGATGGGCACAAAACTAGGTGAGGCAGAAATGTGGGGTATCTGAGGGAGAGGCGTGTCAAAGGATGACAAGGCTTGCAAACAGGAACCTCACAAGTTTAGGGTCGTTGGGGAGAGTGGGGAGCAATCTAGCCCAGGAACGTCTTTGAGGTGAATAGTGGAGGAATGGGGCATAGTTGAAGGTGGTTGGCCTTGAGAAGAGTTGGAGGATGACAGGGGTTGCCGAGGAGCAGCAAGGTGACCCAGATTTGACACAGCGCGATGTGAAGACCTGTTGACCTTGTGGAAATGAGGGTCTATCGTTTTGTCCACCCCATCCATGTTCTTGGAACTACCAGTGAACGAGATAACTATTGTTGGGGAAAACGATAGGTCCTCAATATCTGTGAACTCGGGTAAACCGCAAAGGGAGGAGGTTGTGATGGTGCTGTTCCGGTGCCTTAAGGACAAATAAACTAGGTTGTCAGCTGTCGGCAGTAAGGTCAGGATCTCCATGGTAGAAAAGCCGCCCAAAGTTTAGCTAGGGTTCTCCATCTCCAGAGCCCCCTTACTTGGTTCCTCATGTCTCCAAATGTTTGCTCTATTATTATGTTTGTGATTCTTTTTTTGGTATTATATCTCCAGAGATATTTTGTGAGTTTGTTGTTTGTGATGAAACTTATGTGAATGTTGGTGAATTTATAACATTAGTTTGAAAATTGTGTGTGACAAGTGTGGAACTGAGTTCAAGAAGGAGTGGACTTTAAAACCTGTGAGTAGCCAAAGTGAAGAAGTTGTTGGAAAATATACATGAAGTATCCCAATATAATGATATTATTTACATATTGAAATTAATTAAATTTACAAAAACAAAAGCAATATACAATTTGTACATTTTATAATTTAGGTGGTGAAAACCACTGAAATTTTGAACAAGTTCCATTTGCAAACCATAAGTCCAAACTTAGCAAAAATCAGAGCCATTGGGAAGTTGGTGAGAAACCACACTCAATGAAGCAATCAAAATGTAAATCCAAAAAAAATGAAAATCCCACAAAATGCACAAGATTAAAAGATCTGAAGAAGTGAAATAACCAACATTTACACAAAGGGTCCCCATTATTATTAGGAAGATAATAAAGTAAAAATGGGGGGTTGTTGTTTTTCCACAACAAGTTATTGCCTCCATGAGAGGGAGGATGAATAAGATATCCTTTTGTGACATGTATTTATTCTAACATAATATTTTGATGTAATGTCCTGCATGAACAAGAAATCAGAGGACTATTAATGTATGAGGTAGTGAGATTGAGCTATTTAGTGAGTTGTTTAAGCTAATACCAAATATTAGCACATTGATATGTTTCTAATTAAAAGAGAGAAATATGTATTGATGGATGTGACCCTCCAAAGTAAGGGTCTAAGCTGATCGAGGACACTAAGACGACACTTCACCCTTGTTTGAGCTACTAGGGTGAGGAATTGAGATGTAGGATTTCTGGGATTGAGGGATCTCAAGACAATATGGTATCACCCCTATCTGTTACTCACAGGGTGGAAGATGTAGCTCTCCTATCTTGGTCTATGCATAGTATACCCCAGTTGGCATCTGTCTTTCCCACCCATCTAGCCAATAGGCATTGGCTGCATGAGTTATGCGCAATCCTTATTACTTATGGTAAGTGGAACCCCTCTCAAGCTAGAGATGCAAGTGTTCTAACACTTGAATCTTTAGGGTCCTATTGGGAATATAAATAGATAATAGGATAGGCACGATCCTTACCATTTATGGTAACTTATGGTATACCTATTATTATTTCCAGGCAGTAGGATAGATGCGATCCTTACCTCATAAGGTAAGTGGAATCCCTCCTATTGTCTTTAGTTTCCCAGGTCATAGAATTGGCTCCCCACTGACAGAGTTTCCCGATTTTTAGTGCTAAAAGAGTTTCTTGGGTCGTAGCATTGGCTCCCTACTGGCATAGTTCCCTGGGTGATAAAATTGGCTCCTCGTTGGCAGAGATTCCTTGGTAGCAACATCGGCTTCTTGCTAGCAGTGATTTCGGGTGGTAGAAGTGGCTCCCTGATGGATAGAGGTGGTAGATTGAGCTCCCCTCTGATGTCAAATTCTTCTTCTTTTAGATTCAAGAGTGTTCAACATATCAGTGGAGTCAAGTAAGAGATGAGAAGGGATAAGCAGAGATAAACCAAGATGAGTAGTGACAACATTTGATGACGAGATACTTCTGATGGGACATGATATGATGACAAGATTGGAATTTCTTCATAGTTGAGAGGGAGTGTGAATTTTTGGCAACTCATTGATAAATTCCAACCATAGGACTAGATTCCTCTTTTCGAGAGGACCAATTTTGACTATTAAAGCGCTCAATTTGGATAATGGAAAGTGTATTTTTCAAGAAAAGGCCACATGTGCACAAAAGGACAAGTCGACCTTAATAGGAAAATGGACACCCTTGGAAGTCTATAAGTACAAGTGACCTTAAGCTCATTTGCACATCACCAAGCATCTTCTTCTTCTCTTCTTCATTGATTGGTTCGCATAGGTCTGAGTTTGCGTCGTGGATTTTGGTTCATACAAGTCCAAAATTGTAGAGTCTGAAGCTCACACAAGTGTTTAGGGTTTTGTTTTCCAACCGTAGGCTTGACACAAACAAATTTCGGTTGCAATCACCTGCACATAGGCTCATGCATGTGGTATGAGGATTTTAGCTGCATGCATGCACACTCTTTCTGTGCGGTTGGAACCTAGGGTTTGACTTTTATAGTTGACTGCAGAGTTTGGTAGTTGACCATAGATATTGACAATTGACGCAAGCTTCTGAATCAGGGTTTTGATTATTAGTATTGTTTGGCTCATCACTTGGATGTTAATTAGTTGATTTTGCTATATAGTTTTGTGGTTGAAGATATGGATTATTGTACTCTCTCTTTGCTGAACACTTCATGACAATTTAATATGAAAAATAATTTGAAAGAGTTTTCCCCATAGGGGGTTTTGCCCTGGTTTCTGTGTCTCTATGTGTGAATGCTTTTCATCTATTGTTCCTTTATGTTCTGCTGCATTGATAATGATATTGCTATTTCTATATAATTGTATATGTTGTTGAATAATGTTGTAAATATTAATGATGGTATGATGTTGTGGGGTGAATTCAATATGTAAATGATGAAATGGAATTATCTAAAGCAAAGAATAATAAATCAATAAAAAAATTTAACAACCGTCCCTAAATTTAGAAACCCTGATTACCCTCAGTTCCTCTCATTTCAATCACCACAAGACATCCCCTAAAGATAGACTAATTTCTTTGAAGTCTAAGATGTTGGGTTACAAACATCCATGCATGTTTCCTCTCTTTCTTAATATCACACATGCGATGCTGAAGTTAAGGATATTCATCTTTATGTTGAGTTAACTAAATTTTCACGAGAGTAAAGTATTAAAATTATGTTTTCAAAATTCAAGAATATTGTCATATCACCTGTTAGTTTCAGTCTTTCCAGCCATCCTCCAGTGATCAAATATGCTCTTACAAAGTGATTTTGAAGTGTCAAGGTCAAATTTTGTCATTTCAGTGAGTCTTCAAGCAAAATTTGGTCACTAGGCATTAGGTCTAGGGTTTGCTTTAAATCCTTCTAAAGTTGCCCAAATGCCAATCTATGTCACTATTCAGCTGAGTCTATCATCATTCATAGGGTTTTCATTATCATGTCAGTGTCTAATGAGTCATTTTACATCTTGTTCATGCTTCAGTTGTGCCTTGGCAAGTTCATTTCCCTCCCCTAGGGTTTTGAAGCCAATTTCTCTTGGATGGTCAAATCAATGGAAAAACTTGTTTCCTGATGTTCATACACCTTCCCCTATCCTTAAAGTACCATATCATACACTTCCCAACACTCAGATTCCCCAAAATCCTCATTTTTGCACAAACCGTAGTTTCTAGCTACTGGCAATTTTCTAGGTTCGGCCTGTGTTTTTCCCTTTTGGACCCCTTCCCCTCAATAAATCTCTGAGATTCCACTTTCCCCTACTTCCTAACATCCCTCCCTACTCCCAAAAATTTCCTCAAGAATTTAGAAGCCCCTTATCCCCTTCATTTCGCTTCATTTCGACCAAAACCTTTGTTCCACACATCGGGATAAGTTTCACTAAAATGATGTTTCTGAGCAATCAAAGATGATGTTTTCAAAACTGAGAGATTTTTTTGTCCACAACATGCCAAGGAAGAAAAACCTCCTTCACTTTTTTCACAGGTGTCATTTTTTTAAAGAAATATCAAAAATACCGGCGAGAACGAAGGTGCTCCAAGGACGGTTGGCCAAAGCACAAAAACGAAGGAAAACGCCCGATCCACTCCAAATTTTGGCCAAATACTCTTTGACTGAGCATGGTACTTGATTGGGGACTCTCAGCCCAAATTTCAAGAAATATGGAGAAAATTTTGTCATTTGTGAATTTTTTGTGCCAAACACAGGTTTCATTAACGGGTCTCACCCCCCCGTGAGACCCTTCATCCCGGCAACTCCATTTTGAAAAAACTCAGCATTTCCAGATTTTTCATGCAAAGTTACATATGCTCATGGATGGACTTGAGATTTTGTGAAGTTTTGGGCCTCCAGAAAGTAAAAACACATGCAAAATTTGACTTTCTGCCACTTTTTTGAACTGCAGAAAGATGTCTTGGGAGAATTGATTTTTGATAGGGCAAATGAACTCCAAATTAAAAAATTCCAGTTGGGTTGGAAAGTAGACTCACGGACCTTTCCAACAAGCCCACTTTCGCTCAATTTGGCCACTTACAAGTTCCCCAAACATGGCTCCAAAGGGGCGCGACCCGTCAGGCAGGGGGGCGCGACCCGTCAAGCAGAATTGTCCAGAAATGCACTGTACAGCGCAAAAAACACAGATTTGACTCAGTTTGACTTTTTGAGGTGAATGATGATTCTCTTTGATGTAATTATTGTACTTTTTAGACACTTTTACCCTTATGTAACTCTTCTAGAAGATTCATTCATGAAAAGGGTAAAAATTAAATGAATGAATTGGTTTCCAAGTTTATAGAGGCAAGTTGTTATGATTGCCTAGTTTGTACTGCTAAGTTTAGAAGTGGTTGAACAGCTCCTAGCATAGTGAGCTCGACCCATGTAGGCAGGTAAAGAGGTTAGATCATCTATATTATGTACTTTCTTGCTCATTTTCATGGTTGGACTCTTGAGGGAGAAGCTATCATTGTATTATTTCACTGTATCTCTGCAATTTTTGGCTAAGGAAGACCAGGGTTTTGCAGTCCTCTTTGGGATTTTTGTGGACTCATGTGTTGATGGTGTGTTTCTCAATGTTCTTGTAAGCTTTGTTATGTGATTCATTTCCTTTCTTTACTTCTGCA